>JARYGA010046672.1:0-48388 GCA_030545235.1 Helianthus tuberosus
CTGTAACGAAAGGATAAATGATAGATTCACCTAAATCATATTCAAGTAAGCGACTTGAAGGGGATGATGTTATTGAATGGGACATATAGTCATACGTATTAGGGGTAGTAAACCGTAGTTAGGCGTTATTTACTACTTGAGTCAATCTTCTATGTAACTTGTGCAAGTGGGAGATTGTTGGACTCTGTATGCCCAAGACACATATTAAATTGATGTGGCTTGTACGTTATGATCCAAGTCGAGTCATACCCAAATACAAGCTAGACAAACACTTATAATATTTATTTGTGATATGATCAAATAAATAAATATTAACACTTAGAATATTTAGAAATTGGTTTTCTAAATAATTGCACTTGACAAACTAATAAATTATATGGATAATTTATTTTGAGAGAATATTTTATTTTGTTATTTAATGGGTTAAATAACATAATAAAAGTAGTGTAAGTCTTATAACATATGATGTTATATTTTATAAAAGTTATAAAATATATACAAGACTTAAATAATTAATAAAAGAAATTTGAAATTTTTTTATTAATACCCATGTGGGCCGCCCCCTCTTCCCAAGACCTTAGTGGTCCAATAGCATTGCATGCAAATGCATGTGTTAGAGGCTCTTTCATTGGGTAATTGGGTGGCAACTTCTCTCTCCTGGTTTTATAATTTTGTATGACACAAAATTAAAAAGATGAACTTGAAAGAAACTCTAGAAAATCTCTCTACAGAAATCGGCCAAGATAGTGCCAATTTAGGAGATAATTTTTCAAGTGTAAGACTTGTAAAATACTCTCTAAAATCGTCCATGTATGGTTGATCAAGAAGGGTTTTTCAAGTTGATAAATCAAGTGCAAGAACTCCATAACTTCCCCTCATATTTTTGGCCATGGTGGTTGATCTAGATGGAAATTTTAGTGAGTTCATGAGTGTAAAATCCTAGGTAAATCAAAGTGTTTGTTGGAAGGCTTGGGGTATACAAGCTTGAGGTCTTCTACACTTGAAGGCAACCGTTCAAGAAGCATTATCTTCTTCATATTCTTTACTCCTTGGAAGGTAGTATTCTAAACACCCTATGGTTGTGTTTTAATTTTTGATAGCATGCATGTTCGTATATGGATCTGGGGATTGGGTTTTACATATAAAATGGGTTTTATATCAAGAATGTAACATGTTTTTAAACATATATTCCGCTGCGTTTTTATTTCATACGGATGAAATCACTTTGATAAACATGTGAAAAACCCAACAATGGCATCAAGAGCCGCTTATATGAGTGCATGCTTCATAGGATATGAAATTTTTGGGTTTCGGGTTTGGTTAAAACCTTTTGGCCGAAATTTTATATATGGTTATCCTTTTGTTTTTTAAGATGATTTTCATATATGCATAAAAGTATCTTGAAAAATTATGTCATTTGGATGATTGTTTTGTTTGGACAAAAACCCACTTTTTCGGTTTTTTCATTCTTGACCGAAAATGTAGGTTGTAAAAAGGAAAGCATTTTTGCTTCTTGAATTTTAATATATATGTGGATATATATTTTGGTGTTCATAACCTAGCCATGACCTTGTGTGAATATGTTGAATGATTGTGTTTGTGATTTGTATTTAATTATTCAATGAGTTGTAATAATTATTATTTTTGTCTTCCATTTGTAAAAATATGTAATTTATTTATTTTCATTTGGTATGTAAAATAAATAGATTAGGTGCATTTTATTTTACTTGAAAAAAATGTATTAGGATATTTTTTTTAAAAGAAGATGCACACAAAAATACGGTTTTGGTTTTGGCTAATTTTACTTTGACCAGAACTAATCTCTTATGTTTGAGATTCTTGATCTTTCTATCTTCAATCTGTAGTGGTTTCTCTACAAACTTAAGTTTCTCATTTACCTCTATGTCCTTAAGAGGTACCATCAATGATTTATCTGCTAAGCACTTCTTGAGATTACATACGTGAAATACATCGTGTATTCCTGTCATTTCCTCTGGCAGTTGCAACTGGTAAGCTACAGGTCCTATTCTTCTAATAATCTTAAAAGGTCCAACATACCTGGGGCTTAGCTTTCCCCTCTTAACGAATCTGACTACTCCTTTCCATGGAGAAACTTTTAATAATACTTTATTTCCTACTTGAAATTCCAACGGTTTTCACCTGTTATCAGCATAACTATTTTGACGATCTCGTGCTGTTTTTAGTGTTTCCTTGACTTGAATGATCTTGTCCGTTGTTACTTGTACTATATCTGGTCCAGATAGTTGCTTTCTCCAATTTCTACCCAACAGACTGGAGTTCGGCACTTTCGTCCATAAAGAGCTTCAAATGGTGCAACATTGATACTGGTATAATAGCTTTTATTGTAGGAAAATTCTATTAATGGTAAATGATCGTCCCAATTTCCTACGAAATCAATTACACAAGCTCTAAGCATATCCCCTATTGTCTGAATTGTCCTTTCGCTTTGTCTGTCCATTTGAGGATGATAAGTTGTGCTTAGTTTTAACTTGGTTCCCATTGCTTTATGGAAACTAGTCCAAAAATGAGAAGTAAAATGGCTATCTCTATCAGAAACAATAGATAAAGGAATTCCATGTAATGAAACTATTTCATTTACATATAACTTGGCTAATTGTTCCATACTGAAAGTTTTCTTCATAGGTAAGAAATGAGTAGATTTGGTTAATCTGTCTACAATCACCCAGATTGCATCATTACCTTTTCGTGTCTTGGGTAATTTAGTAATAGAGTCCATTGTTATCAATTCCCATTTCCATATTGGCATTTCTAATAGCTGTAATAAACCTGAGGGGTTCTGATGTTCAGCTTTAACCTGTGAACAGGTTAGACACTTAGCAACATAGGTTTCTATATCCTTTTTTCATTCCTATCCACCATAAATTCTTTCTTAAGTCTTGATACATTTTATCATTACCAGGATGTATCGTATACTTAGACTTATGGGCTTTTTCTAAAGTTCGGTGGCGTAGGTATCCTTCTTTGGGTATCCAGATTCTTTTCTTATGGAATTTCCAAATTCCATCTGTTCCTTGTTCTAATTCCCTAATCATTCCTTTTAACTTTTCAGTATCGTTCTTAATTACTGTTTCCTGTATTTCTCTAATTTACTCATTTGAATCTATCTGCAGATTTAACTAGAAAGAACGTACTCGTCTTGGCTTTTCATGATACTTTCGACTTAAATTATCAGCTACTATATTAGCTTTTCCTGCATGATACCGGATATCACAATCATAATCACTAAGAATCTCCATCCAGCGTCTCTGTCTCATATTTAACTCCTTTTGCCCAAAAACATATCTTAGACTCTTATGATCGGTGAAAACCATAAACTTGCTACCATAAAGATAGTGTCTCCAAATTTTAAGGGCAAAAATTATAGCTCCTAACAATAGATCATGGGTCGTATAATTCTCTTCATGATTCTTAAGTTGTCTAGAGATATAGGCTATAACCTTTTGACGTTGCATTAACACACATCCATAACCTAACTTAGAAGCATCACAATAGACTACCAGGTCTTCAGTTCCTTCTGGTAATGCTAGTATGGGTATATTGGTTAACTTTTGCTTCAGAATCCTAAAAGCTTCCTCCTGTTTTGGTCCCCATTCAAACTTAACTGATTTGCAGGTCAATTTAGTTAAGGGAATGGTTATTCTAGAAAAATCTTGAATAAAACGTCTATAGTAACCTGCTAGTCCAAGAAAACTCTTCACCTTCGTCGGTGATTTAGGGACTTTCCACTTAATAATTGCCTCAATTTTTATGGGATCTACATGAATCCTTCATGATTAACCAGGTGTCCAAGGAATTGCACTTTCTTTAACCAAAATTCGCATTTTGAAAATTTAGCGTAAAGCTTTTCTTTTCTCAGCAAATTCAGAAGTATAAACAAATGCTTTACATGATCCTCTTTACTTTTAGAGTATTTAGAATATCATCTATAAAGACAATTATGAATTTATCCAGATATGGTTTACATATTCTGTTCATCATGTGCATAAATGCAGCTGGGGCATTGGTTAGACCAAATGACATGACTGTAAATTCATAATTACCGTACCTTATTCTGAAGCAGTTTTAGCAATTTCCTCTTCCTGTACTTTCAATTGATGGCATCCTGAGCTCCTTGAAGTTGATCAAACAGATCATCAATTCTCGGTAGTGGGTACAGATTTTTAATCGTAACCTTGTTCAATTCTCGGTAATCAATGCACATACGCATTGACTCGTCCTTCTTTTTGACAAATAAGATTGGTGCTCCCCACAATGATGAACTAGGCTGTATGAAATTTTTCTCCAGAAGTTCGTCCAACTGTTTCTTCAGTTCTTGCATCTCCGCTAGTGCTAAACGGTAAGGTGCCTTGGCAATCGGTGTTGTCCCTGGTATTAGGTGAATTCGGAATTCAACCTCTCTATCTGGCGGTAATCCAGGTAACTCTTCTGGAAAAACATCTGAGAATTTAGATACTACGGGAATATCTTTCAATGCTTTTCCTTTAGTGTTAATGATTATAGAAATCATATACACTAGTGATCCTTTCCTTGCATAGCTTGCTGTTTTCATCACAGAGATGAATTTTGTGGAACTGGTTGGCTTATTTCCTTTAATTGTGATCTTTTCACCTTTTGTTTAATTTATTGTTACGACTTTTGATCACATAGAATACTGGCATGATTGGCTACCAGCCAATCCATTCCTAACACGATATCAAATCCAGCCAGATTCATTGGGTAAAGGTTAGCAATAAAATTATAATTTAAAATTTCTATTCTTGCTCCCTGCAAGATTTCAGTAATCTTAATGGATTCCCCATTTGTTGTCTCTACCAGACAATCTTGTTGAAGTTTAGTTAATGGTTGTTTGAGAAGTTTGTAGAACGAAGTATTAATAAAACTTTGGTTTACACCACAGTCAAATAATACTTTAGCAAAAATATCATTAACTAAAAACGTACCGGCAATCACATTCGGAATCATCTTGGCTTCTTCAGTTGTCAGAACAAATGCTCTTGCATTCTTAGTAGTTTTGCTGTTTGTTGCTAGAGCTAGTTTTGGGCAGTTTGGTTTGATATGCCCAGTTTCTCCATAATTGAAGCATAGCTTATTGCTGGGTTTCTTCCTGCAGTCTTCTTCCTTGTGTCCATACATTTTGCAAAAGTTGCAGTATATTGAGCATTTTCCTGAGTGCTTATTTTTGCACTACTTACAGTAAGGTGCAGAGGTAGAACCTGTACTTTTCCCAAGATAGTTATTTCCATAACAAAATTCTTGGGTAAGTCTTTAGGCTAGGTTCTTTCTCTGGTTCTCTTCTTGCGTATGTACCAATTCATCAGTCAAGGTATTGGCTAATTCAACTGCTTCTTCTATGGTTTGTGGTCGAGCTGCCTTGACTACATGTCTGATTTCACTAATTAATCCCCAGATGTAACGAGAGATTAATACTGGTTCTGGTGAGGCTAGGGTTGGCACTATTCTAGAATATTCGAAGAATATGGTAGTGTAACCCTTGTAGTCTATTCCGTTCATTTTAAGATCTAAGAACTTATTAGCGATTTGTTTTTTTCATGAGGAGGATAACATTTCCTTTCGACTATGTCCTTAAAGTCAGTCCATTCCATATTATAAATTTTATCACTTCCTCTAGACTGGAGAATGGCATTCCACCACTCTAGAGCTGCATTTTTAAAAAGATTAGAAGCAAACATAATCTTATCTTCATCTGCACATTTGCTTATTTTTAAGACTGCTTCTGTCTTTTCTATCCAACGTAAAGCTGCAATGGCTCCTTCATTGCTAGAGAATTCTATTGGTTTGCAAGACCATAATTCTTTGTAAGAAAAACCATATGACATGGTTCTTCTTTTTGGAATTGGTAATTGGAGTAGCGGTCCATTATTCACGATGTGACTTGGTTCAGTAGGTTGTCGTTTACTTCCACTTATAGTTTTATTATTTTCTGCTTCTTTAATGGTATTGATAATATATGCCATAGCGTCTATAATTCCTTGTGCTACTATATGTTGGATGGCACTGTTATCTACTTGGTTTCCATTATTATCGTTATTCTGGTTTTCCTGATTTACTTCGTTGTCCATCAGGATTATAAACATTTATCAGTTATTAATATCACAGAATAAAATTTAATGCAAACAATCATGCAAACAAATTGATCAAAAATGTTGAACATTGCGACTTTTTCTCTTTTTCATATATATATATATGTCTATTTCAACGTACAACTTAAATTTAAACATACTAATAGTTATGCAACGATAGATATTAGGTTATCTATTTTAGTTGTTTTTTTTTCAAACTACACACACACACATATATATATATATATATATATATATATATATATATATATATATATATATATATATATATATATATATATATATTAAGTGTCGTTCATCCAGAACTGCATTTCTTGCTCGTCATACTTCCACACGAGCTTTTCTCCTATCTGTCTTATCCTATCTCCTCCTTCTACCAGTTCTTCACCATATGTGCGGAGTTCCTACACATTCTCTCCACTCATGGGTGGTCGTGGTGCGGGTACTGGGTCAGGGTATTGAGGTATTGAGGTATAGGCTCTCCATATGGGAACATGTTGCTTAACACATCCTGAATATACCGATCATCATTCCAAAATGGATCTAAAGGGTTAAGGTCGGTATATTGAGCTATGGGATTTGGTATTGGTTCTTCCTAAGGATAGATTTCCCGATATTCCCTATGGTCATCTTCCCAGGGATCATACGTTAGAGGATTAGGTGCTGGGATTCTAGGTATCTAGTTAGGGTCAAACGCTGGTATGGGGAATTGGTTTCCTTGGTAAAGTTCTATCTCCATTGGTTGGGTTGGAAATAATGGCAATGGTTGTGGTTCAGCTATCTGATCAAGGTTTGGATCTACTGCAGTGGTGGCTAGCATATGAAAGTCTGCCAACTATCTATTAACTGCCTCCTGAGTTTGGGTATTTACTTCCCTATTGGCTTTCGCTAACGCTCTCTGTTGTTGTAACTTTTTCATCTTCTTTCTCCTCTCATGTGCTCCCCTACTAAACCATCCTCTCTTTTTCGTAGGGAACAGTTCCTCGGATTACGCCTTAAAGATGAAAATTCCTACCTCAGTATCAGAAGAATACCCTGAAGGAGTAGGCTGTGATGAAGTTCCTTCACTCTTTGGGGAACTAGCTAGGTGACGGTAAGCGTCAGATGTACCTTGCTCACTCATACTGTAAACTAACAAATTGTCAAATAACACAAAACAATAATATAAATATTTACACATAATCACATAGATTATTTCCTTACATAACTGATAAAAATCTTGGTGTCAGCAGAACATTTCTGTGGCTTAAACCAGTGGCTGTAGCTCTGATACCACCTCATGTCGTAACCCCTGATCCCTTGCCCCGAGGAGCGGGCGACCGCGAGATGCACAGAGCCGGTGGTATCGGTGTTTATTAATTTGGCAGCAGAAATTAAACACCAGGACCGTAGTTAGGAAATAGTTTATCAGAGTTAAAACACCATATTTTATAAATAATAAATACATGGGACAAAACCCAAGTTTCCATTGTAATATGTTTATAGGGATAAACCCTAATTTATTATAATAAAACTTCTTTTTATTTAGCTAACTTTTATTGCCACTTTTCCAAGCCTTCAGTGCGCTCTAGCTGGCTTCTATTAGCTTCACATTAAGTTAACTGAAACGCGTTTTAAAAATATTTTATCAGTAAGAAATACTGGCGAGTGCATCCCAGTTTAATCAAAACAAGCTTTTATATATCCTTACAGTATTGAGAGCGATTACAATGTTCATATATACCTAATTACCAACCACGGTACTGTCAATCATGACTTGTGGTCATGCTACTATTCACAATATAGTAACAAGTAATGTATACAAAACCCCAACATACCGATAGTAATTGTAGAATACATAGACTCAATCACTATTATCATAATTTAAAACAATTGAGGTTTTGGGAAAACAATTTGGTAGAAAAAGAGAATGACACAAAAAGAGTTTACAAAAAGAGAATGTACTCACTTTGCTGTCTTAGAAAATACTATAGCTTCCTGGTGACTTCCTAGTTATAATCTATTAAATTTAAACAATGCACATGTGTTAGTAAGATAACCCAATTTACATTAGCCATACCCCCGAGACAGAACTCCAACGAACTGAGTCAGGCAGAGCCTTGACATTCGTTACGAAGCCCTAGATCAATCGGGTAGATTAACCAATACGTAACCATGGGTTATAATACTTACAAAGAGGCAGAGCTTCGCTTTTTAGGGGTATTATATCGAGCAACACTATTGCTGTTATAGGGACTTTTAGAAAGAAAAGAATTGAACGAGAATTACTGAATTCGAAGCATCCTTATATAGGTCTGATCAGGGTTTTCTCACGCCCTGCGAGAGTTACAAGGACGGCCTTCGAGGCCCGCGAGAAAGTTAGGGTAGGTCCTAGCCTTGATGAATCAACGGCTTAGATCCTACACGCAAGGGACATGTGGCGACTTGTGGAGTCGCCTGGTGTTACTCGGTCGCGGCCCACGAGGAACCAATAGTTTTTGTTTTTATTTGATTTTTAATAATATAAAGGTATATTAGGTTTATTTTTCATATACGAGGTATATTTTAGGACGTATAGGAGTATTTTAAGGGTTTTAGGAGAGTTGTTATAGGATGGCTGTTTCGTTGGGGAGAAACATTCTGACGTAAAACCGAAGTTTTAAAAGTAAAAAGGAGATCAGGTGTGGTAACCGAGTCTATCCGGATTGATGGACCTTGTCCATGCGGGCAGATGGACTATGTTCGAAGTTTTTTTAGCAAAAGGTTTTTAATTTAACGGAGACGGTCGTGACGATGAATCGAACAACAGGAATCACCACGTTCAGCCCCATTAGGACAGATGGGCCCTGTCCTTTCAGACGAATGTGCTTTTCTTGATGAGGATTCATGCTTGACCTGTTAATCGGTCCATCTCTTCGGTGGGAATCAGTTTTCGAGCCAGCTTTCGACTATGGAACGAGTCGAGAGTCTGACGGAGTCCCGATTCCACCAATATTGTGTAAAATCAAAGAGAAGTTCAAAACAAGTTGAAAAATGTTGAAATCTTTCATAACTTGATCCCATCTTGATTGAGTGATGCTCCACAACAGTTTTCCTAAGCAAAATGAGTGGAATCCCATCTTCAAGGTAGCTGGAATCAAGGGTTTTTGAGAAAAAAAAAGAGTAGAGTGTGTGTGTGTGTGACTGTGATTATGATGAAGAAGATGGAGTAGAAGTGGAATTGAATGAATATTGAAGAGGATTGAGAGAAAATGCTTACAAAAGGCCTTGAATCGCGACTGAGAGCTTAGGAGCGGATAAGAGAGCCAAAGTGTTGAAATGGAGACACAAGGCTGCTATTTATAGTGGAGGGTGAGGGTTAAGGCGGTGCGCGGATGTGTGGCATCCGGATGGCTTCATCCGGACGGATGGGCTCCATCCGGGCGGATGGCCCATTTGGATGTTGAGTTCGTGCTTGTTAGTTTTTCAGCTTTGGTTCGTTTCTTAAGTGTTGCATTGTGTTTTGGTGTGATAAATCGAGTTGTGCGAGTATCATTGAGTTTGCATTGCGATAGCGTTTGCAAGTATCTTCCAAAACATATAAAGCACACACAAGTAAGCATATAAAAACACACAGCATAACTTTACTATTACTAATGACAGCGTTTGCGATTTATCTTGTTAGTCGTGATAAGCGAATGCGAAGGCGCGAGTGGTTACGAAACAAACAAACACACTTGGTGATTTAAATAGCACAATTCTCTATAATTCATGTTGCGTAAGTGTTTGTGATTATAAGCGTTTAAACGTGCAGCGGTGTAGTGTGATGAAAATGTATTTAGTATAACAACAGTGACTGATGTATCAGTTTCGAATGTATAGTATCCATGACTGATTTATCAGTAACAAATAATACTTGGGACTATTTTGTATGCCACTTATATTAGTGACTAATCTTTAATATGAAACAAAAAAACATATTAGAGACCGAAAACCAGTTCTTAATATTCCCATCATAGATTGAACTAGGGAATGATATATAGTCTTCGAAGTGATTGTAAATTAAAGGATTTGGGACCTATATTTAATCTTCAATAATCGGGGCCCAATATGGTTTATTGTAATCCAATATGATCTATAATGACCATTAAGGCCTAATATGACTATTGATATATTATGATTTTACTATGACATAAGCTATAATGATTTTACTATAACATAATCCAATATGATCTATAACGAACCGGTACCATACCGAACCGGTACAGAAAATGTCAAAAGTCGGTACCGAATTGGTACCGAAAATGTACCCGGTTCGGTACCGATACCGGGTAGCATATGCGCCTCCCTACTCACCACAACCGAGTGTACTTATTTAAGATCTAGTATGACTCTATAAGGTACATCATGGTCCATTAAAACCTATAATGACTATTAAAACCCAATAGAGTATGTTAAGATATATATATATATATATATATATTGCATACTATAATTTAGTATGATTTATTACAACTTAATCGAACCATTTAAGGGTCTAATACAATCCATTATGACATCTATGATATAGATCATTATGATCTAAAATAATTTACCTTTTATGCCACACAAGCAACACGACTTCGAAAATTGCGCAACACATATTAATCCAAACTTCGTATGAATTTTACGGGTTGTCATGGATAGGGGTGCAAACGAGCTGAGCTAATCTCAATCTTGACTAGTCTCAAGCTCGTTTACTTATGAAAGCTCGAGCTCGAATTCGGCTCGACTCAGCTTGGCTCGAGCTTAAGTCATTTATTATTTAATTTATGTTAATTATAATTTCTATTTTACATATAATTTAGTTATTTTTTTCATAATTTCACAAAAAGTAATTGTTATTATTAAAATATATATTTAACATATTAATTGAAAATTATATAAATAGTGGGCTCGTTTAGGCTAGTGAGCTAGCTTGAGCTCGATAAGCAAATTTGGGCACATGTTCATTTACGAAACGAGCTTGTTTTTAGGCTCGAGTTCAGTATCGAGCCCATTTAAGCTCGACTCGTTTAGAGTTTTTTTTCGAGCGGAGCTCAGCTCCTTTGCCTCCTAGTCACGAACATGATTCGTTTAACCCGATTTTTTTTTTATAATAATATTAGAAGACAACTAAAATGTTTTTTCCATTTATATTATATCATTGATATATTTGTCAATATTAAAAAATAGTTTTTATTTTATATAAATTATAAGTTAATATATCATACAAATATTCTATAAAGATAATTTAAAGTATTATTTAGTTTCTTCATTTAAAATCTCTAATTTTCATGAAAATTGAAAATCCCTCCCAAAATTTTCATTTTCTCCTTCCTCCCTCAAACTGGCCAGCTTTCTAAAGACCAACTTATATCCCCACAAGATCTCTCTCCCAAAATTTCTAATCGGTCTCTTCTCCAAGCCAACTCATATTTACCCATGTGCGATCACACCAATTGACTGTTTGCATCGTTTGACCTCAGCAATCAACCCACTGTATTGCTTCTACTATAACAATCAACCATGTTCCAGTCAACCTCTTTGTATGTGTGTATACGTTACCATTGGTTCCATTTGTTTCTAGTTCTAATTTCATTTTTCTGTTGGTCATATTGTTTTGCACACCCTATGTTTTTTATCTGTTTTGTATGTTTGAGGGCTAATATTTTCTGTGATGTTATTTGTAAGTGAAAGGTTTTAAGTTGCACACCAACTGCTCGATTAAATGCTTCATTCAAACTGACATTTTATTTCATATGCTTTTTTATGAGATAAGTGAATCTCTGATGGTTTGTTTTTCACCAATACTTTTGATTTGCAGAATGTGAACACTTAATAAAATTAAGATACCTTTTAAAGCTGAATTAATAAATATAACCATTTTGACCAATTTGAACAATTTTCTTTGAAGGCTAAATTTTATGATGTAGTTGGTAATAATTACAAGTTGCGCCTTAACAATTATAACTAACTGAGCCTTATCACTTCAGGAAGCTGCTCGCAATGGGTTGTTATTTTGAGTTCAGAATACACTTCTTGATTATCTTGGTGATTCAATGAGTTATTTTTGCCTTAAAGGTAAATTATCTAAAGGAATCATTAGATGGCAAATAGAGTAATTTTCTTATGCAACTCCATGACAGTTAAGAAGTGCCAAACCTTTTAAGATCGTTTTGGATTATTCTGAGAAGTTACTATCATAGAAAGTTTTACTAATAATCTTGTTGTTGAATGATTAAAAAAATTCTAAATGTTTACATTGCAGTGCATTTGCAAATTTACGGTTGAATGTACATAACTATTTACTTTGAGTAATATACTCGCGCTCGACTCGAAACAAGTTGAGATTAAACAAGGTCGATCCCGAGTCTTACTTCATCAAATCAACTACCATGGAGGTTAGTTCAACTATCCTTTAAGTAAGCATAAAATTTATGTCACTTATTAGTCATTATTAATCATTGACTTGCTTGCTTTTCATTGTTTGCCAGAATCTTATTGACGTTGACAAAACAAAGGAAATTTTCGAGCCCGATAGCACAAAGAGAACACCAAATCAAATCTATTTGGTGATGATTATTTTTCTTATACTTAGTGAAGATTCTTCTTTTAATGCTAGTATACACAAGCTTGTAAGTTCATATATTTACCCTGGCTATAATATATAAATTCTTTTTTGTTTTAACATTTGTTACGTAGCTTACATGAGACCATTATTTTTAAGTATAGTTTCACATATATTGTTTTCATCAATTTTTAAAGTGTTTATCCTAATTTCCATCATGCTTGTTACTACTTAGGGTGGAAGGGGAACTTCTAGCTCAACCCACAAATACCTACACCATCGTCTAATTATATTGTTTCATCTTGTTTCAATCCATTACAACCCAAATATAATGTGCAATATTTTTTATATATTTTTTTGTTACGCATGGGTGCTATAAGCTATGGATGAACTTAGATGAAGATGCATCTCCAATTTGCATGGTCATCAAGGTATATTACTTATAATATTGCATTCCATCATTCTTAAGTTAGATACTCCGGCTTATGAGTTACCCCACAGTCTAACATTAGTTTGCATTTCAATGTGTTTGATAAATTTTCAGCAACTCGTTTTGTTTGTTTTAATCATCGTTTAACAAGTTGGGCATCAAGGGTGTAAGAAACTCATGTAGAGGGCTACACAAAGGCAAAGATCAAGGTTACAATCTGGTTTTAAACTTAAAAGAAGAAATATTTGATGTTGAAAAAGAAATCAAATTAACTCGTCTTTAGAGTTGTGGACCTTGCAAGGAGTCTTGTACCAAACCTAGGACTGGCGCGCCCAAATGCACAACATGTGGTGATCAAAGTCAAGTTGTCTCTTCAGCTCTGTTTATGCAATTTTAGCTCCCTATATTTTTAGAATTTATACATTGTTGTAAATTTATTGGAATATAATATATGTAAACTATATGTTTAGGAACATATTTCTAATAGATTTGGTCCTCGTTGAAACTCATTGGTTTTATATTAAAGCATGTTGGGCATTAAAAGTAAATGTTAGCTGATACTGATTTCTAGTCTCTAAAAACCATAACTGAAACTAAAATGACATGATATTTGAGATTAATTTTCAGTCGTTAAAAGAAACATATTAAGAACTGATTTCACATAGAATCATGAACCTCAAGAAACATATTAGAGACAAAATAGACATGGTTTAAACAACTGATTTTCAGTCCCTAAAGAAATGTGTAGGGGACGGAAATATTGTAGTACCAGAAACTGATTTTTAGTCATGAAAAAATACACCGGAGACTAAAATTATGTGGCACTAGGGTATACATTTAGGACTGAATTTATATGTATCAGAGACTAAATGATAGTTCCTATTGGTTCCATACAATGGGGACTGATTTTTAGTCCCTAAAGCCACTATCTAGTACTAGGTATTCGGGACTGGCCGGGGACTGGCAAATCAGTCCCCGATAACCATTAGGGACTGATTTTGATGTATTAAATACTGATTTTTCAGTCTTTAATACTCATTTTTTGGTAGTGTATATCGAATCTTAGAGTACATGATGGTTACAAATCGAAGCAAAAGCGAATGGGTAACGATCCGAAAAGTCGGGTTGTTACACCTAATATACTTACAGTGATTAAGTTTTTGTAATTCTACAATTATCATCAGTATGTGGGGTTTTGTATACATTACTTGGCACTCGTTACTATTGCGAATAGTAGCATGACCGCAAGCACGGGGGACAAAGGTTGCCCAGTAGCAATGTTGTATTGAATAATTTGATAGATATAAACATTGTAAATCTTAATACTATAAAGTTATAAACACTTCTTTTGATTAAACTGGGATGAACTCGCCAGTATTTCTTGCTGATAAAATCTTTTTAAAACGCGTTTCAGGCAACTTAATGTAAAGCTAATAGAAGCCAGCTGGAGACCACTAAAGGCTTAAAGAAGTGGCTATAAAAGTTACCTAAATAAAAAGGAGTTTATGTTTTCAATAATAGGGTTTCATCCCTACAAATGTATTGTCAATGAAACTTGGGTTTTATCCCATTTATTATTTATAAAAGTTTGGTGTTTGAAACTCTGATAAATATTTCCTAACTATGGTCCTGATGTTTAAATTCCGCTGCTAAATTAATAAACACCGATACCATCTGGCTGGCTCGCAGCGTCCGCTCCCGGGGTAGGGGTCGGGGGCTGCGACACCACTCTTGAGTGTTGAACTACTTCAAAGAAAACCATGAAAATAACAAATTTTAAAGTACCCATTTGCAGGTTCAATTGGAAGAAATGAATGGTTAGTAACATTTAAGACGATCTATACTAAAACTTCAATATCACATATTTTAAAAAGAATGTTGATCGCATATATAGTGAGTTTGTGACCTAAAAGTGCTAATCTACATATATCATCATTAACATCGACTATATCAATCTAAACAGAGCAAGAATTATAAGAAGCTACCCCAAAAGATGTTGGAATTATAATAAACTCGTGTCATCATCATCATCATACTCAGTAAATCCTACCAATAGCAAAGCTAAGGTAGGGTCTAAGGAGGGTAAGAGACAGACTTACCTCTACCCCATAGAAATAAAGTGGTTGCTTCCAGTGATTCCCCCGGCTCGATAGGTGTTTTTGCATCAATCCTTGGACATAAGGCACATAACACTCTGCAAGTGGAATTATGATAAACTCGTGTAGCAATACTATACATTCTGCTACATATAGCAGAGGAAATGAATCCCGAGTTAACCAAGTCTGACTAACTATCATAGCTGACTACATATATCAACAACTACTACATATACCATACACATTATATACATAATGGTCTGGATATTGTGTTTTAAGTTTTAACCTAATATCTGGGTATTATTAAGTTGTTGTGCTTACTATTGATGGTTTGTTGTGCTCAAGCATACACTAGGAAAATATATAAACCTAATCCAGCTCCAAAGAAAACTGATATGGACAGAAAAACCTGATTTGTGCAACTCTAATGAAGCATATAACGAAAGAATATCATATTACCAGATAATCTAAGTCAAGAATCCCAAAAAGCAATCTATCTCTATTATTAGCTCAAAATCAAAACAAACTATAGATGAATAGGGGAAATAACTTACTCATATTAGCAGTTGCTTCATGGAGGCGACTCATCAATGATCTAGGAAGGTTTCGCCTGCTCAATGTGACACCCGGCTATTTTGAGTCTGTACCATACTGGTGTGACAAGTGTTTTGAATAAATAAAGGCAACATTTTATTGAATTTGGTGTTAATTGATGGTATTTGATGTGTTGGTAAATCTAAAATTTGTTAAGAATTATGTTGGCAATAATAAGATAAACGCTTATCGCGAAACGAACAAAATGCAAAACGAACATCGGTGACCGCCCGATTAATGTTAAAATCCTAAAAATATTCCGTTATGATTAAAATACTATCTTTAATCATATTCGTGAGGAAAAATTAATTAAAACGCTTAAAATCTCTATTTTACGAATTTAAACGCAAACTGTGGGACACCGCACGTATCTTATAAAATACAAACAACACAGCTGGTCGAGGCAAATAAATATTCTTTTGCAATATTATGGCGAGATAATTTTTATAAAATGTTAAAAATAATTTAAAACGCCTTAAAACAGGATTGAAACGCGAAATATAATGTCCGGTAGTCAGTTAAATGCCTGTATTTAACCCCATATTATATATATATATATGTGTGTGTGTGTGTGTTTATATAAGAATTATGCGTGTGTGTGTGTGGGGGGGGGGTCATATGTGACAACCCGAGATTTCAAGGTCTTTCCTATACACATCACTGACTTCACAATCCTGTTTTTACAATTTGATTTACGTGGTGTCGTGTGTAGTTTATCTGAATGATTAATGTTTTATGTGAATGCTTGGTTGTTAAAAAGTGTAGTGTTAAATATAGTTTATTTATGGTTTAATAATAAGGTGTCCAACTTATCACGACCTCCCCACCGAAGAATCTAACTGTACATCAAAGGATTAGCCCCGCAGGTGAAGGGTTTGGTTACTGCAGCGAACCTCAACAACTTACCTCAGATCATTCGCTTAGCTCACAAGATCACAGATCAGGAGGTGGAGCGTGACTCGCTACCACCGCGTGTTTCTACCACTGCCACTGCTGCTGCAGTTACCACTCCTGCTACTGATAGCAAATGCAAATGGAATGATGTGGACAAGGTGTCCAACTCGAATCAGTCACGAAAGAAACCAGACAACAGTATCAACCGCAGCTTTAGCCAGTCATCTTCTGTGAATCAGAATCAGAGCAACAATTCGAACCAGGGTTCATACACAGGGAAGCAGCCTAAGTGTAATAAGTGTAAGTTCCACCATCGCGGGCCGTGCACCCGGGTATGTCACAGGTGCAACAAGGTGGGATATATGGATAGAGACTGCAGGGTCACCCTCCCAAGGCAACAGCAGCAGCAACCCCCACAATAACAGCAGCCACAACAACAGGAGAGGCAGCAGCCTCAACAGAATCAGGGAAATCGTAAGGGGTGTTTTCAGTGTGGTGACGAGGGTCATTTCAGACGGGATTGCCCTCAACTCAATCAGAATACTAGTAACAACAACAACAACAACACTGTGAATAACAACAATGGGAGTAATGGTGGGAACGGTGCGCGTGGGAGAGTGTTTATCATTGGCGCTGGGTAAGCCTGTAATGATGGCAACGTTGTGACCGGTACGTTTTCTGTGAACAATCTATTTGCTTCTGTTTTATTCTACTCTGGTGTCGATTGGAGTTATGTGTCGTTGGAGTTCAGTCGTAAGTTAGGATTGAACCCTGCACCTGTTGTAAATAAACACGTTGTAGAGTTAGCCGATGGCAAAACGATTGAAGCTTCACATGTTCTTTTTGGTTGTAAACTTGATCTTATGGGTCAAGTGTTCGACATTGACCTACTCCCTGTTACTCTTGGAAGTTTTGATGTGGTCGTTGGCATGGATTGGTTGTTTAAGCATCAAGCGGAAATTCTCTGTAAAGAGAAAATCGTGCGTATCCCTCTCCCCAGTGGAGAATCTTTGACGGTTCAAGGTCATCGGAGTGGTGCAATGGTTGGCATCATCTCAGCCATGAAAGCCCAGAAGTGTTTACGAAAGGGCTAACTTGCTATTTTAGCTCTTGTTGCTGATAAGCAACCTGAAGAAAAGAAGATTGAAGACCTTCCAGTTGTTCGCGAGTTTCCTGATGTGTTTCCTGAAGAGCTTCCTGGTTTACCTCCACACCGTCAGGTAGAATTTCAGATTGAGCTTACACCAGGAGCAGCCCCGATTGCCCGTGCTCCTTATCGTCTTACACCCGAAGAGTTGCAAGACTTGTCAAATCAACTCCAAGAACTGTTAGATAGAGGTTTTATCCGGCCCAGTTCTTTGCCTTGGGGAGCCCCAGTTTTGTTTGTGAAGAAGAAAGACGGGTCCTTTCGTATGTGTATAGAGTATCGAGAATTCAACAAGGTGACAGTCAAGAACTGCTATCCTTTACCGCGTATCAATGACTTGTTTGACCAGTTGCAAGGGTCAAGTTTTTACTCGAAGATCGATTTAAGATCGGGCTATCATCAGATGAGAGTCCGAGAGGAGGATGTCCCTAAAACGGCTTTTCGAACGCGGTATGGACATTATGAGTTTTTGGTTATGCCATTCGGGTTGAAAAACGCACCGGAGGTTTTCATGGACCTTATGAATCGCGTGTGCAAACCGTATCTCAACGATTTCGTCATTGTGTTTATCGATGACATCTTGATCTACTCTAAGAGCAAGGAGGACCACGAACGACACTTGCGTCTTATTTTGGAGCTTTTGAGGAAGGAGCAGCTCTACGCAAAATTTTCTAAGTGACTTCTGGATATGAGAAGTGCACTTCCTTGGCCACATTATAAACGAATCGGGGATACATGTGGACCCTGCTAAGATTGATGCTGTCAAAAATTGGGTGGCACCAAAGAATCCTTCGGAGGTGCGACAATTTCTTGGTCTCGCTGGGTACTATCGAAGATTTATTAAAGACTTCTCGAAGATCGCTCAACCTTTTACCTCATTGACACAGAAAGGCGTGGTATACTCTTGGGGAACGAAGTAGGAAGATGCTTTCCAGCTTTTGAAACAAAAACTCTGCAGTGCACCAATCTTGTCATTACCTGAGGTTACCGAGGATTTTGTGGTGTATTGTGATGCTTCTATTCAGGGTCTCGGTTGTGTGCTAATGCAACGCGAGAAGGTGATAGCATATGCTTCTCGGCAGTTGAAGGTTCATGAGAAGAATTACACGACTCACGACTTAGAGTTGGGGGTCGTGGTTTTTGCGTTAAAAATCTAGAGGCATTACTTGTACGGTACTAAATGCACTATTTATACCGATCACAAGAGCCTTCAGCATATCTTTGATCAGAAGGAGTTGAATATGCGACAGCGTCGCTGGGTAGAACTCCTAAACGACTACGACTGTGCCATCAAGTATCACCCCGGTAAAGCCAATGTTGTAGCTGATGCCCTTAGTCGAAAGGAAATGAAACCCAAATGTGTACGAGCCTTACAACTGACTATTCACTCAAATATTCCTGATCAGATCCGTTCAGCTCAGACTGAAGCGTTGAAAGAAGAAAACCTGGAAGCTGAATATTTGCGGGGCATGGAAAGCGACTCGTGGAGAGATCAGATGGCATTTATTATTTTATGGAACGAATATGGGTCCCTTTGTTTGGGAGTCTTTGGGAGCTTGTGCTGGACGAGGCGCACAAGTCCCGATACTCTGTTTACCCGGGTTCGGATAAGATGTATCAGGACCTCAAAGTCTTGTATTGGTGGCCGAATATGAAAGCTAACATCGCGACATATGTGAGTAAGTGTTTGACTTATGCGAAAGTCAAGGTAGAGTATCAGAAACCCTCAGGCCTGCTTCAACAATCCGAAATACCCATGTGGAAATGGGAGCAAATTGCTATGGATTTCGTCACTGGTTTGCCAAGAACTTAAAACAGAAACGATACCATTTGGGTGATCGTTGATCGCCTCACGAAATCAGCGCACTTCCTTGCGATCAAGGAAACTGATAAGTTCTCTCAACTTGCTGCTATTTATCTGAAGGAAGTGGTTTCCAGGCACGGGGTGCCAACCTCTATTATCTCTGATCGTGATCCGCATTTCATATCTGATTTGTGGCAATCAATGCATAAATCTTTTAGCTCATGTCTCGACATGAGTACTGCTTATCACCCACAGACGGATGGTCAAAGTGAACGAAACATTCAAACACTTGAAGACATGCTGCGAGCATGTGTGATCGATTTTGGTAAAGGGTGGGAGAAACACTTGTCGTTGATAGAGTTCTCATACAACAACAGTTAACACACTAGCATTCAGGCAGCTCCGTTCGAAGCATTGTAGGCATTCGTGTTATGTTAAAAGTTTCACCCTGGAAGGGTGTGGTACGCTTTGGGAAACGCGGCAAGCTTAATCCACGTTACGTTGGGCCATTCAAAATTCTTGAGGGAATTGGTAAAGTGGCTTACAAGCTCAAGTTACCTGCTGAGTTGGGTAACGTTCATGATGTTTTCCATGTTTCGCGACTGAAGAAATGCTTATCCGATGAAACACTTGTGGTACCATTTCAAGAGCTGAAGATTGATGACAAATTGCAGTTTGTCGAAGAACCCATAGAAATTATGGATCGGGAAGTCAAGGTTCGTAAGCATAGTCGAATTCCAATCGTGAGAGTTCTTTGGAACTCAAGACGTGGACCGGAGTTCATGTGGGAACGCGAAGATCAGATGAAGCTCAAGTACCCCCACTTATTCCCAACCGACCAATCTAAATCTGATGCAACTGGTGAATTTCGGGGCCAAATTCCCTTTCAAGTTGGGGATGATGTGGCACTTGCGGAAAATCCATAGTTATCCTTATTTAACATATCGCCGCTTTGGATTACTTGTCAAATTTCGGGATGAAATTTCTTCCAAGTTGGGGATGATGTGACAACCCGAGATTTCAAGGTCTTTCCTATACACATCACTGACTTCACAATCCTGTTTTTACAGTTTGATTTATGTGGTGTCGTGTGTAGTTTATCTGAATGATGAAATTATGGAAATCTCGAAGCATTTTTCCATCTCGATTTATCTAAACACTTTGGTATCACGGTTAGTGTCTAACTATGTTATTCGATGAAATCTTGATGTTGTGATTTTGTGTATAATTAGGGTTCCCTAATAATATTGTAAATCTAGAATTTTCATGATAAGGATTCGATGATTTGTATGTGGTATTGTTCATATGAGGGTTGGATAGATTCCGCGTAATGAGTTGGTAGCATGATAGACTAACATTTGATGGTATGGTCAATGATTGATATGTTTTAATGATGAAACTGTTATGTGTGGGTAGTCGATGATTGTTCATGATTAGGGTTGATTGAACTGTTATGTGTTAAACTGTCGTTACGAGATTAAGGGTTGTAACTGTTGGGTTTTGATGAAAGTTAGATCCTTCGTCACACCTCATCAACGACGAAGGTTGAATACTTCATCGCACCTCATCTCGATGTAGAATAAGTTCTTCGTCGCAACAGTTTCTGACGAACCACTAAGATTCTTCGTCAACTTGAACTCGACGAAGGATGGTTCTTCGTCGCAGGGGTACTTCGCCGTGAAGGCACTTGGGTAGAACAGTAGACAGTTATGAGGTTGTTGATGATTGATATTTATAAGATCTATGTTGTATGATAATAATGATAGGAAATCTGGTTTGACCTGTATGAATAGCAAACTCATCTGTTAAGTGTTGTTTTGTGACGTTCACATGAGATGTGGACTTGTATGAGAATTGGGTATGTGCTATATGATAACAGTGAACCTTGTGTTAGATACAAACTGTGTACAAATACGTGACTTGAATGATTGTGAAACTGATATTGTTTGGTAACCACAGTAGGGTTTGGGTTGACCAACTTGGACGGGTAACTTAGCATACCGAGCAAATCAAGGGTGAGTTCATTCCTCTTGAGCATGTGTCCTGGTGGGTGGGACAATCATTGGGTATTCCTGAGAGGAATAAGTCATTTGGGTAAAACTGGGATGTTGGATAATACACTTACTCCTATCACCATTAGGTCCCATCTTGTTTGTTACCTGAGAGGTAACGGGGTATTAGTTGGTAGCGCTATCTAGTTTTGGCACCCTCACCCCGTACCTGAGAGGACGGGTGTGAACTAATGACCCAGTCATGCCCAATGCTTTGATAGGGGCATTGGGGAAACAGCAAAATAATCTGGAGCCATCTTGTACGGTATCGAGTTATTATCAACATTATAATCAATGAACTGAACTAAACACTTGGTAACCAACGTTTTCGTAAAACTATGAACTCACCAGCGTTGTCTGATACACTTGTTACATGCTCGCAGGTCGTTAGGTACTTTGGATAAGGAACTTGCTATCTGGATGGCTGGAGTGGTAATGGGTCGTACTGCTTGGATGTACAAGACTTGTTTACTGATTTCACACACATTGGTTTTTGAAACATTTGAACAGTGTTTTACTATTTGCTTCTGCTGAACATGTTAAATTTGGATTATGTTTATGAATGTTTTAATCATTATAAATGGAAACTTTATTTTATAACTTGATGTTTGTTCAATGTGATTGGTGGCTAGATCCTGGTATGTCACACGCCTAGCGGGGTCACCGCATGTGGTATTTTAGGGGTGTGACAACATAGGTGGCGGCCCATATGCCCACCTTTTTCTTCACTTTGCCAAGTGTCAAGGCTAGGGAGTTTCAATTATTGGAATTTGCATGAACACTCCATAACACCACCATTTTCAAGATCAAAATTCACATTCTTCTTTTCTTTCTCTCTCTAAAACCGTATACTCCTACCATCACCTCCATTTTTGAATTCTTGAACATTTTATGAAGAACCAAGCCTCTTACAAGTGAATTCCAAGTTGGTGTGAGATTCAAGGGAGTTTCTAAGGTGATTCAAAGAAGAACAAGCTTCATATCATCAAAAATCTCATCAAAACCCATTAAAATTCTTGTGAGGTATAAACTTGAAATCTAACAACAAATGGTTTTGAATGAAAATAAAAAAATGGAAGTATGTGTGAGTGTATATATGGCCGTGAGTGTGTATATATATATATATGTTAGAGATTATTTTTTGTTTAAAAGTTGATATTTGATTGTGATGATTCTTGAAAAGTTATTGCATGTATGATCAAAGTTGATTTATGCAAAGAAGATGATGATGATTTGAGTTGAATAGGTGAAAAGTATATGTTAGGATGCATATGTGTGGTCATATATATGTATGTATATGTCCTAGTATTTGAGTTTTGTTTGATAGTTCATAATATGTAAGAATGTTACATGCAATTAAATCAAAATGATTAGATGAATGACTTAAGTGAAGTTGAAATTTTGGATTATTTGAAGATGTGATAAATATGTGTTGATGAGCATTTAAGTTTCTAGATGATGTAGAAATAATAGTCATACATTGAATACTTGTACATAAGTGTTAATGATGACTAGATGATGATATGAAGGTGATTTGATGATGAAATGATATGATATATGAATGATGAATTAGTTCAGGTTTTATTCATGTTAAAATGATGATATTGGGTGTGTTTTGATGATACAAAGATGTGTCATAAGTTTGATGGTCTTGCATGTTGTACATGAAGCTTAAAAAGTAGTTAAAATGGGTGAAATTACATGATTTATGTGACTTACATGAAATATGAACTAACATGAATATAAATACCATTTTATTCAGTAAATAGCATGTTTTATGTTAAAGTATCAAGTCGTGACAATTTGGGATGATTATAGTAAAGTTCGGTACAAGACTATGAGTTAAAAACCGAAAAAAATCGGCTTTTAAAGTGATTTTTGTAAAACTGTTTAGATCAGGTTGTAAACTGATATTTTTAAGATAAATATAAGTATTTTAACTTATATTAAGTATCATTGGTGTTTGGCAAGTCATACGTGATTTCCGACGCCCGAAAACGTTACCAAGATGTTAAAATACGCATATTTCAACGCACGTGAAAACGAGTTGTTCAAGGGTGAACTTTGTGTGTTATCATATGATATGTGGTATGAGTATGTGTAATGTGAATACTAAGTGATGACATGACAATAGAAGTTAAGGCTTTACATGTACACTTTTACGGTTAAAACGACAATTTCGTTAAATGTCACGTTAAATACAAATCTTATTTTTCGAGCATGAAAATAATACATAGGTTAACTTGATGAGTTATTATGTGTATGAATTCTTTGAAAATGATAAAATATATAAGTTGATAAAATACGTGAATTACGATATTTGATGAATATGATCATGTTTATGCAAATATATTACGAAGCGCAAATCGTAGATATATTGTATATAAACGGGTGTGATAATGGATATAAAATAATGTGGGTCACCAATAAAATCGTTCAAATCGCAAAGATCTCAATATATATATATATATATATAGGGGAAGGATGTATAGAAAACTTATTTGTACTAAGAAAACCTAGGAAACTCAATCTATAACCATTGATCAAGATCATCCAATGGCTCATAAATTTTGAAGCCTTTTTGAATTAAATTAAATAGAGTAATAAAGTCAACAAAAGTACTTCAAGGGCATATAGGTAAAATCAACTATAATATTAGTACATTTTATATATTATTTTAATATTGATTTGACATGCATGAAATGATATGAAAGAGGCGTGCGATTTTCAATAACAAATACTCAAACTAAACCTTATTTCAAAAGTCTCATAATCATCCCAACCTCTTTTGTCACACCCTGGCTTTGCGGAAGCGTGGTTAATTTTGGTGTGACTTCTTAATACCATAGCTTAATCATAACAAGCTATATGAATTTAAAAACCATGCAAGTCATCCATTAAGTTTTAAAAATCAAAATACAGTACCATTGTTTTTAACCAACAACCATAACCTTGTTCAACAACATTACAACTTTATAACATAACATAAACGTGATTTAGAGACTGTGTCTTGTCCAGGTAAGAGACACATCCCCTAAACCCTGATGACTTCATGACAATATGCAGCGGAAAACGTTCCATACCGTGCCATATCCGTTTAATTTCCTGAAATACATGTGAGTTGAAAAATCAACAATAATGTTGAGCGAGTTCATGTGCAAGTGAGTAAGTAAAACACTTGTAAGTATAAAAGTTTCCTGGTATGTAGCAGTGTAAGAGGACTTGTGATCACCAATGGTTTGCAAGGCCATTAGCATGTTGTGAAATGCAAGTAGGAAAGACACACCCTAGCCGATTTTGCGTTGGGTACCAAGTCACTCCAGGTCCGTTCTGTTAGTCCTCCGAGAGGCCTGTTCTGTTGGGCCGGGAGCTGGGCTCGCTACACCCAGATAGATCTACCGCTCGAGTCCCTCGGTGTTCTAACTACCCATTCACATGATCTAAACCTCCTTACGTTATTCATACCGTGTATAAAGTACTTGTAAACAAAGTAACATGTATTTCACCCCCGCGGTTAAGTAAACTGAAAACAGTTAGAGAAAAGGGGGACATGAACTCACAGTGAATGCGCGTCTCTACCAAGTGTCTCCAATACAGTAAGCTGTGCAACGACCTACAAGTGCTAATTCTATTAGACGGACGGCCGTGCTTTAGCTTTATAGTTTAAGTCTTTGGGAAATAGTTAGACAACTATTTCGTGTTTATGTTCCGTATACACTTGGTAGTTATTCTTCTTCCCAAGGATGGGGGATACAATACATGTGCGTAAGTTACGTTTTATCAAACTTGTGGTAATGTAATTACCGGTGTAACTTATATGTTTGTGGAAGCGTTCGCAAAGTTTTGGAATCATTAACGCTTGTAAATATTATTTTCACTCTAAAATAATATTTATGTATTTCACAAAATAATCATAAACAGTGTTGTGACAAATATATTTATCACGTTAATCTTTGTGAAAATCCCACCTCTGAATATTTAGTAAAATATAGTGCTGGCGAAATTTATGTTTCGAAAGTATGTCCAAAAATAGTTCTAACACTTGTTGTGTAAAATTCTAAGTGTTAGGTTTTTAGAAAATTTCGCCAGAGTTTCCTCTGTAACTGGAGGTGGCCACGCTTTCAAGCGTATCATTTTCTTTTAACAAATCAATTCAACAATCCTCTTTATTCAATCAAACAATTTCCGACACATCAAACTAGTCGACAAGTATGTAAATCGCATAATCGCATGAACTTGCAGTTTTTCCGAATCTATATTGTAAACACCCTTTATATATGTAGATCTTCATATAAAGTAACTTTAATCTCATAAAAACCTTGTGTTTAGAGAAATCTGTCTTTACAACTTCTAGTAACAAGTGACAAATATACTTCTTTGTCGGATCTCTTTGTTTCACAAGTGTTTACACACTTGTGGTTTATAAAATCATATTTATTAGTGTAAGATCCATCTTTAGAAAAACATGATTTCTTTAAAGTGTGGTCTTTCAAAAATACCACTTGCGGATACGTAGATCCGCTAGTTTTAAACACCATTTTACCGGTTAAATCACTTTTACACAAGTAAAATATTTCTACACAAGTTCATGTATCTTGTGTGGTAGAGTTTCACCTTTAACCCTTGTATTTAGTCAAAAACGAGCTTATGTGAAGATACATGATCTTACAAAGTCGGGTTAAACGATGTTCCGAGCTACCACATCATAGATCGGGTCTCAATAAACACATATTTTAAGTCCTACGACTTTTACACAAGTTATATGCTATTAACCACCATTTTAAGTATTTTACTAGACTTTAATGCATCACAACTTATGTTTTCGATATTTAACCGACGAAAGTTCTTTTAACCACTTTAGATAAGTGTAAAAACAAGTTTTAAATGGTATACCTCTAGCTCGGGGCTAGGGAAGAATCGTGATGAAAAACGCGTGGATAAAAGCTAACGGTTGAGGTCCTTCGTGTTCCGCTTGCTCCGAGGCTCCTAATATGCGGCTTGTGAAGTGCGTATGATGATGGAATGGCAAGAACATGAACCGAAAATATGATGGTGTGTGGGTTGGGGTTCGGCCGTGAGCCACAAAGGAAGAGAGAGTGGGTTTTTGTTGGTGAATATATGATGGTTAACTCATGTAGATTAGTGTTATATATAGGAAGATTAGGAGGGTATTACCCATGGGTTTTCATGTCCTCAAGATACTAAGCACCACTTATTAAAATAATCATTCTAGTACTCTTGTGTGTTCCCCAAGTTTGGGGCCGGTTATGGGATGGGGGGTGGGTTAGTTCGATTTTAAGTAGGTTAGTTAGGGCTTAGTTAGGTTAACTAAGTTAGTCTAGGTGTTTAACTTAGTTAGTAAAATAAAGCGTGTTATGCCGGGTGTTAGGGTAATCAGGGACCCTAACTAGCTCAGAAAAAATATATTTAGTGAAAATATAAATATTTTCGTGTTCCGGGTATAATCCGGTTGTTCGGTTGGATAGAAATCCGTTAAAGTCTTTTGTAACGCTTTAAAGTGTCGTTATTACATTTTTAGTGACACATTTTGTTTCCAACACTTTAGAAAGTGTCTAGTGTTATTTTCTCATGTTCTGGCACTTTATTAGTCAGCTAGAAGCTGGTTTATTTATTAAAGTGCTGTGTTTGGTACTTAAAGTACGTTCTTGGCACATCCGAATCAGTGTATCTTATTCCTAGAGACGCGGTACCACAACCCTTATATTCCTACACTCACTACCAGTGTAGCCAAAGTATATGAGGCTCTTAACAGGCCTTAGAGGCAGTGTCTGCCTGGTGCTGGTTATATCAGCATGTTCACTGTGTATCCGTTTAGTGCTACTGTGCTTTTTGTGCATCAAGTTTGTCACTAGGGTTCAGTGTGTAATTAATGTAGTGACAGCAAATAAAGTATGATGCGAGTAAGTGCATGTATCAATATGCAGGTAGCAGTTTATCAGCTAGTTCAAACAAGCACAGTAATCAAGTAGTAATTAATCATTAATTAAGTTGTACGGATACCTGGTTTAGTGCGGGTTGTCACATTCTCCCCCCGTTAAATAAATTTCGTCCCGAAATTTAAGTTCTGCTTGTAGATGCAGAGTTCTTAGGAAATAGGTGGGGGTATTTCTCTTTCATCCGGTCCTCACGTTCCCAGGTGAATTCAGGACCATGTCTGGCATTCCAACGTACTTTGACGAGTTTGACACTGCTCCGGCGGGTCTTGTTAATTTTTCAATCTGTGACCTCAACAGGTTCTTCAACGAAGTGGAGCGTGTCGTCAATATGAATCTCGTCGATAGGAATGGCAACGTCAACTTGAGTTGGACTTTTCTTCAAATTGGATACATGAAATGTATCGTGAACACCATTCAGTTCAGCAGGTAGTTCCAACTTGTATGCTACTGTCCCAATTCTTTCCAGAATTCTGAAAGGACCAATGTAGCGCGGATTTAACTTCCCACGCTTTCCAAAGCGTGCCACCCCCTTCCAGGGTGAAACTTTCAATAACACCATTTCTCCAACTTGGAAATCCACATGCTTCCGGTTTGGATCCGCGTAGGCCTTTTGCCTGTGGCGAGCGGCTTCGATGCGTTTAAGTATTTGCGCAATTTTGTCTGTCGTCTCTTGGACGATTTCGGGACCAGCAAGCTGCCTATCACCTGCGTCAGACCAACATAGTGGTGATCGGCACTTGCGTCCGTATAGGGCCTCAAATGGCGCGACACCAATACTGGTGTGGTAGCTGTTGTTGTATGAAAATTCGACCAAGGGTAAGTGTTTATCCCAGCTACCGCCTAAATCCATAACACATGCCCTCAGCATGTCTTCCAACGTTTGTATTGTTCGCTCGCTCTGGCCGTCTGTTTGCGGATGGAACGCAGTGCTCAGATTCAATTGTGAGCCAAAAGATTCTTGGAAAGATTGCCATATTCTTGACACAAATCTTCCGTCTCTATCAGAGATGATCGAGAGTGGTACTCCATGACGTGCTACGATCTCTCTCAAGTAAATTTCCGCAAGTTTACTAGTACAGTCTTTCTCCTTGATTGGCAGAAAGTGTGCGGACTTTGTTAGGCGGTCCACAATCACCCAAATCATATCATGGCCTCTTGGCGTTCTTGGCAGTTTTGTAACAAAATCCATTGAGATTTGTTCCCATTTCCACTTGGGAATCTCAGGTTGTTGCAGAAGTCCCAAAGGCTTCTGGTATTCCGCCTTGACCTTAGCGCACGTTAAACATTTGCTCACGTAAACAGCAACGTCGCCTTTCATCCTAGGCCACCAATAGTAATCCTTAAGATCTTGATACATCTTATCCGATCCAGGGTGGATAGAGTACCGTGACTTGTGCGCTTCGTCGAAAATAACTTCCCTTAATTCACCAAACAGAGGAACCCAAATCCTTTTCTCAAAACATAACGTTCCTTCCTCGTTTGGTACCAAAAGCTTCTCCATTCCACGGAGATATTCTTCCTCAAGGTTTCCCTCCTTGAGAGCTTCCTTTTGTGCAGCGCGAATGCGCGAGGAGAGATCGGTTCGTATAATCATTTCCAAAGCTCTAACCCTTATGGGCTTGATTCTTTCTTTACGACTTAGGGAATCGGCGACTACATTCGCCTTCCCTGGGTGATACTTTATCTCGCAGTCGTAATCGTTCAACAATTCAACCCATCGTCTTTGTCTCATATTCAACTCCTTCTGGTTGAATATATGCTGTAGGCTTTTGTGGTCTGTGAAGATTGTGCACTTCGTACCATACAGGTAGTGTCTCCAGATCTTTAAAGCGAAAACCACTGCGCCAAGCTCTAAATCGTGTGTGGTATAATTCTTTTCGTGCACTTTCAGTTGGCGTGATGCGTAAGCAATGACCTTTTGGCGTTGCATCAACACACAACCCAATCCCTGACGCGATGCGTCGCAGTATACCACAAAGTCATCAGTACCTTCTGGTAGAGCTAAGATTGGCGCGTTACAAAGCTTATCCTTCAATACCTGAAACGCTTCATCCTGTTTGATTCCCCAATCAAACGTCTTGTTCTTCTGCGTGAGGAGCGTCAAAGGTTGAGCGATTTTCGAGAAATCCTCGATGAACCTTCGATAGTAGCCAGCCAAACCCAAGAATTGTCGAATCTCGGTTGGCGTTGTAGGCGTTTCCCAATTCTTGATTGCCTCGATCTTTGTGGGATCAACATGAATTCCATCCCCATTAACCACATGTCCAAGAAACTGGACTTCGCGTAGCCAAAACTCGCACTTGGAGAATTTGGCGTACAGCTGTTCCTTCTTTAGCAGCTCCAATATGGTTCTAAGATGTTGTTCGTGTTCAGCCTTCGTCTTTGAGTAAATCAGGATGTCGTCGATGAATACAATCACGAACTTGTCCAAGTATAGCTTGCAAACCCTATTCATTAGATCCATGAATACCGCAGGCGCGTTTGTCAAACCAAATGGCATAACGAGGAACTCGTAGTGTCCATAACGAGTTCGGAAGGCTGTTTTCGGGATACTTTCCTCCTGTATCCTTAATTGATGGTATCCAGATCGAAGATCGATCTTAGAGTAACAGCTTGAACCTTGAAGTTGGTCGAACAGATCATCGATTCTTGGCAGAGGGTACCTGTTCTTGATCGTCAGCTTGTTCAATTCTCTGTAGTCAATACACATGCGGAAACTTCCGTCCTTCTTCTTGACAAACAGGACCGGAGCTCCCCAAGGCGAGAAGCTTGGTCGGATAAAACCCTTTTCTAACAACTCTTGAAGTTGTGTCGACAATTCCTGCATCTCAGATGGCGCAAGTCTATAAGGTGCCTTAGCCACAGGTGCGGCGCCTGGAACTAAGTCAATGTGAAACTCCACTTGCCTCTGAGGTGGCAGTCCGGGTAAGTCTTCTGGGAAGACTTCTGGATACTCCCTTACGACAGGGATGTCCTCGATTGTTGGCTCAGCAGCCTTCTTGTCTACGATGTGCGCCAGAAAAGCAACACATCCTTTCTGTAAACACTTCCTTGCCTTCAAGCAGCTGATAAATCTTAGTGGCGTGTCACGCTTCTCTCCATGAACCACAATTGTCTCACCATTATCGGTTGGGATACGCACAACTTTCTCGTGACATACTATCTCAGCCTTGTTTCCAGATAGCCAATCCATTCCTACCACCACGTCGAAGCTTCCCAATTGGACTGGTAGTAGATCCAACGTAAACTCGCGTTCTCCCAATTCTATCACACAACCTCTGATTACTTCGTCGGCTCCAACTAACTTTCCATTAGCTAATTCGATCGAGTAGGGAATGTCTAACTTATTAGCAGCTAACCCAAGCATATTCTTAAATTCTAACGATACGAAGCTATAATCGGCACCAGTATCAAATAAAACGAATGCATAGCGTTGATTGATAGGGAACGTACCCGTAACAACATTTGGATCTTGGCGTGCTTCCCTGGCTTCTAGTTGGAATACTCTACCACGGGCTTGATTCAGTGTTGGGCAATTCTTCTTAAAATGCCCGATTTCCCCGCAGTTATAACATCCGAGTCTCTGCCCGTTTCCATCCCCATTTCCAGCTGGGGTGTTGATCTGGTTGGCATTGCCAGCCTGGTTTGCATTGTTGCCTCGGTTTCTGTTTCCTCCGTAGTTTCCTTGTGGGCGGTTTCCATTTCCACCACGGTTATCATTCCTATTTCCATATCCTCCCTGGCCTCCGCGGCCGGCAGGGACCCAACAAGTATCCTTCGAATGACCACGTTTCCCACACGCTTCACATACTTTTAGCCCACATTGACCAGAATGGTGACGCTGGCAGGCATTACACCTGGGATGGGTGCCCATATATCCCCTTCCTTTCCTTCCACTGCCAGTCGTACCCTGAGCTGGCGTGTTTGGTGCTCCTCTCTTACCATCACCGCTAATACTTTGTTTGAAGTTTGAAAACTTTCTTTTGTTGCTTCCTGACGACTCAACATGAGTCTCTTTCTCCTTTGCCTTTACATCACCAAACTTGTTTAAACGAATCCCCTCCTCGGTGAGAGCCACGCTCAAATCGATGGCTTCAGTGATAGTTGCTGGTTTGGAGGAGGTTACCATGCTTATTATTTGGGGAGCCAAACCCCAAATGAAGCGCTCGATTCACTTGTATTCTGGCGTAACCATGTAAGGAACCACTTGAGATAGGTCATGAAATCTCTGAACGTACTCTGCTACCTTCGGACCGTCCATTTTTAGGTGCCAAAATTCAGTCTCCAACCTTTGAATTTCTGCGCGTGAACAGTACTTTTTGCGCATCAGTTCTTTCAATTCGGCCCAAGTCAGGGCGTAGGCGGCAGTTTCGCCTAGTGTTTGGACTTGTAAATTCCACCAAGATAGGGCTCCGTCTAGAAACAGCCCTGAAATGTATGTGACTTGCTGATCCTCTGCACACTTGCTCATGCGTAAAACGGAATCGGTTTTCTCAGCCCAGCGGGTAAAGGCAACTGCACCTCCTGTGCCATCGAAGTTAACTGGTTTGCAGTCTAAGAACTGCTTGTAGGTGCATCCTGCACGTATGTTAAAACATGTGTTTGGCATTAGCATCACCGCTAAAATCTCCAACTAGTTCATGGTAGGTTCGAATGGCGTGGTATTACCGTGAGGTGGATTGTTATTGCCTTGGTTAACGCTTCCGCTTGCTCCTGGCTGAGATGCTGCGTACTGTGCTATGGCAGCGGCAATGATTTGTTGCAGTTCTGCCTCGTTAGTTGGCATGTTTGGTTCGCGTCTTGGCGGCATCTTCTAAAAGATGGTTTAAGTTGGTTAGGCCATAGTAAGGCTCCGTTGTTATAATACGTAAATCAGTTCGTAATATAGTGTACGTATATAACGGTAGTAATAGTATAATCACATAACATCTCATGTTATCACATATCACAAATATCAATCACACAACATCCCGTGTCACAAAATATAAACAAGTAATCAAACGAATCCAATTATGGTGAGAAAACTGCGATTGCCATATAAATGAGACCACATCGTAAGTGTATACATACAATCATCAATCACTAGGGGCTACATCACCCCTGTCAAAAGCTACATCAGTATCAATACAATATCAAGTACATAACAAAAGTCGAGTCATAACGTAGTCTCCCCAAAATGCTGTGCAATCAAAAAGCAATCGCCGCCTTATCACCTCGCCTACCCAAGTGGCACCGATGAGCTCTAAGCAGATGGTGGTGGAGGAGGAGGAAAACGGGTATAAAACAAACGGCGCAACTGTAACCAGTCCGCCTCCATCGCCTGCTGTGTGCGAATAATGGAAGCAATCTGCTGCTCCAAAGTAGTAAGACGAGCAGCATAGTCAGGGGGTAATGGTCGAAACGGCTGTAACGGGGAGGGTACCCGGCCATGGCACTGACATGGCTGCAGACGGGCTCTCTCCAACTCCTGTAGTCGCTGCTCATGCGACTCATGCTGGTGTACAAATGACATCAATACATCCTCAATGGTGTGGCCCACATGGAACCTGTGGTATGGATCAGTGGGCGGCATAGGGGAAAACGGTGCCCACAGCAGTGGCTCACGTGTGGGGTCAAAGGGTGCCACCCCAAAAGGAGCTGTAGTGGGTGGAACAAAAGGAATCTGAGGCATGAAAGGCATGGGCATCGGTACATGCCCATCAGGGTGTGCTGAAGAGCCCTCTCCAGGCCCTGCTGGAGGTATAAACATAGGAACCTGAAACGAAAAGTCAGTATGTGGTGCAACAGGAATCTGTGGAGGGAATGGGGGAACGTCCTCGTCTGCCGGTATCCAGCCATGCTGTGCAGACTCGTCCGGTGGATCCATATGTGCCGCGAACGGTGCATGTCCGGGCTCTAGGGGAACGAGATCAAATAAGGGAGCAACAACAGGGTGAACGGGTGCCAAGTGCTCGAGAGGGGGGTCAACTGGTACAGCAACAATGGGTAAAGGACCAATGGGATCAACAGGAACATCTATGTGGTGATCATCAGCAATGGGCTCAAAAGGTACATCAGCATGCACAGGGTCATGCTCTGGTAAAGGGTCAAGGGCAGCTGCCTGCTCAGGTGCAATGGCAGGCTCAAAGTCATCAAACGCCATGTCAAAATCAAAATCGGGATCAATCGGATCAAAAGGGTCAATAGGATCTGCTGGATCCTCCATCAACTCGTCCATCGGGACAAACTCTAAATCACGGTCAGGATCAAATCCTGGTGGAAACATAGGATCTGAATCTCCCTCGTCGTCATGGTCAAAAACAAGTCCAGGTATGGAAGCAACAGAAAAGGCCTGGTCAGAATCGGACCCATGGGAGAAGTGCTGCGCACTAAGAGCATGTGTGGGTACAGAAGCCACAGACTCAAAGGAGTCCGCGACTGGGGAATGTGCAGGTGACTCCGCAGCCGGAGCATCTGCGATCAGTAAGGGAGCAACAGCAGGTAGGGCCTTGCCCTGAGCATCCTCCAAAGGCTCCTCCTCGAACATATCGACGTCGTCCTCCTCGTCGTCGATGGGTAAAACAGGGTATGCTGCAAGGGGTACTGGAGCAGGGATCACAACGAGTGGTAGATCCCCGGCTGGAAGATCAACTGGGAGCTCATCAACGCCGTCGGGTAAGGCGAATGGCTGAAAGTCATCATCATCCGTGCTGGTGAAGTCTGACGTATAAACCTCGCGCTCCGATGACTCAATGTCGTCTGAAACAATAGGCCTCGGGCCTGTGGTGCCTGAACCACCAGTGTCTGCAGAATCCATGTGTCTGTAACATATACACAAATATGCACAAGTAGTCAATCATAAATCAAGTAATCACATAAGTCATCAAGTAGGGCATCACATAATCCTCCTAGTCTTACTAGCCAATACCATCCAGTCTACAAGACTGCTCTATCCTTCACTTAAACCAAACCTCGATCCTCCAGATCGATCCTATAACAAACCAACGTGCTCAACTACCTTGACCATCTCGATCCTCCAGATCGATCCTATAACAACCCAACGTGCTCAACTACCTTGACCATCTCGATCCTCCAGATCGATCCTCAGCCCTCCAAGCTGAGCCTATAAATAAATAAAATGTGCTCAACATTTGTTTGTAAAAAGTGTGGATCTGGACTTAAGTGGTATGCAGAAAAATGTTTTCGTGAGAGCCCTAGTGATCATAGTCTAGACTCGAGACAGAATCCTAGTTCGCTATGATCAGAGCTCTGATACCAAGCTGTCACACCCTGGCTTTGCGGAAGCGTGGTTAATTTTGGTGTGACTTCTTAATACCATAGCTTAATCATAACAAGCTATATGAATTTAAAAACCATGCAAGTCATCCATTAAGTTTTAAAAATCAAAATACAGTACCATTGTTTTTAACCAACAACCATAACCTTGTTCAACAACATTACAACTTTATAACATAACATAAACGTGATTTAGAGACTGTGTCTTGTCCAGGTAAGAGACACATCCCCTAAACCCTGATGACTTCATGACAATATGCAGCGGAAAACGTTCCATACCGTGCCAGATCCGTTTAATTTCCTGAAATACATGTGAGTTGAAAAATCAACAATAATGTTGAGCGAGTTCATGTGCAAGTGAGTAAGTAAAACACTTGTAAGTATAAAAGTTTCCTGGTATGTAGCAGTGTAAGAGGACTTGTGATCACCAATGGTTTGCAAGGCCATTAGCATGTTGTGAAATGCAAGTAGGAAAGACACACCCTAGCCGATTTTGCGTTGGGTACCAAGTCACTCCAGGTCCGTTCTGTTAGTCCTCCGAGAGGCCTGTTCTGTTGGGCCGGGAGCTGGGCTCGCTACACCCAGATAGATCTACCGCTCGAGTCCCTCGGTGTTCTAACTACCCATTCACATGATCTAAACCTCCTTACGTTATTCATATCGTGTATAAAGTACTTGTAAACAAAGTAACATGTATTTCACCCCCGCGGTTAAGTAAACTGAAAACAGTTAGAGAAAAGGGGGACATGAACTCACAGTGAATGCGCGTCTCTACCAAGTGTCTCCAATACAGTAAGCTGTGCAACGACCTACAAGTGCTAATTCTATTAGACGGACGGCCGTGCTTTAGCTTTATAGTTTAAGTCTTTGGGAAATAGTTAGACAACTATTTCGTGTTTATGTTCCGTATACACTTGGTAGTTATTCTTCTTCCCAAGGATGGGGGATACAATACATGTGCGTAAGTTACGTTTTATCAAACTTGTGGTAATGTAATTACCGGTGTAACTTATATGTTTGTGGAAGCGTTCGCAAAGTTTTGGAATCATTAACGCTTGTAAATATTATTTTCACTCTAAAATAATATTTATGTATTTCACAAAATAATCATAAACAGTGTTGTGACAAATATATTTATCACGTTAATCTTTGTGAAAATCCCACCTCCGAATATTTAGTAAAATATAGTGCTGGCGAAATTTATGTTTCGAAAGTATGTCCAAAAATAGTTCTAACACTTGTTGTGTAAAATTCTAAGTGTTAGGTTTTTAGAAAATTTCGCCAGAGTTTCCTCTGTAACTGGAGGTGGCCACGCTTTCAAGCGTATCATTTTCTTTTAACAAATCAATTCAACAATCCTCTTTATTCAATCAAACAATTTCCGACACATCAAACTAGTCGACAAGTATGTAAATCGCATAATCGCATGAACTTGCAGTTTTTCCGAATCTATAGTGTAAACACCCTTTATATATGTAGATCTTCATATAAAGTAACTTTAATCTCATAAAAACCTTGTGTTTAGAGAAATCTGTCTTTACAACTTCTAGTAACAAGTGACAAATATACTTCTTTGTCGGATCTCTTTGTTTCACAAGTGTTTACACACTTGTGGTTTATAAAATCATATTTATTAGTGTAAGATCCATCTTTAGAAAAACATGATTTCTTTAAAGTGTGGTCTTTCAAAAATACCACTTGCGGATACGTAGATCCGCTAGTTTTAAACACCATTTTACCGGTTAAATCACTTTTACACAAGTAAAATATTTCTACACAAGTTCATGTATCTTGTGTGGTAGAGTTTCACCTTTAACCCTTGTATTTAGTCAAAAACGAGCTTATGTGAAGATACATGATCTTACAAAGTCGGGTTAAACGATGTTCCGAGCTACCACATCATAGATCGGGTCTCAATAAACACATATTTTAAGTCCTACGACTTTTACACAAGTTATATGCTATTAACCACCATTTTAAGTATTTTACTAGACTTTAATGCATCACAACTTATGTTTTCGATATTTAACCGACGAAAGTTCTTTTAACCACTTTAGATAAGTGTAAAAACAAGTTTTAAATGGTATACCTCTAGCTCGGGGCTAGGGAAGAATCGTGATGAAAAACGCGTGGATAAAAGCTAACGGTTGAGGTCCTTCGTGTTCCGCTTGCTCCGAGGCTCCTAATATGCGACTTGTGAAGTGCGTATGATGATGGAATGGCAAGAACATGAACCGAAAATATGATGGTGTGTGGGTTGGGGTTCAGCCGTGAGCCACAAAGGAAGAGAGAGTGGGTTTTTGTTGGTGAATATATGATGGTTAACTCATGTAGATTAGTGTTATATATAGGAAGATTAGGAGGGTATTACCCATGGGTTTTCATGTCCTCAAGATACTAAGCACCACTTATTAAAATAATCATTCTAGTACTCTTGTGTGTTCCCCAAGTTTGGGGCCGGTTATGGGATGGGGGGTGGGTTAGTTCGATTTTAAGTAGGTTAGTTAGGGCTTAGTTAGGTTAACTAAGTTAGTCTAGGTGTTTAACTTAGTTAGTAAAATAAAGCGTGTTATGCCGGGTGTTAGGGTAATCAGGGACCCTAACTAGCTCAGAAAAAATATATTTAGTGAAAATATAAATATTTTCGTGTTCCGGGTATAATCCGGTTGTTCGGTTGGATAGAAATCCGTTAAAGTCTTTTGTAACGCTTTAAAGTGTCGTTATTACATTTTTAGTGACACATTTTGTTTCCAACACTTTAGAAAGTGTCTAGTGTTATTTTCTCATGTTCTGGCACTTTATTAGTCAGCTAGAAGCTGGTTTATTTATTAAAGTGCTGTGTTTGGTACTTAAAGTACGTTCTTGGCACATCCGAATCAGTGTATCTTATTCCTAGAGACGCGGTACCACAACCCTTATATTCCTACACTCACTACCAGTGTAGCCAAAGTATATGAGGCTCTTAACAGGCCTTAGAGGCAGTGTCTGCCTGGTGCTGGTTATATCAGCATGTTCACTGTGTATCCGTTTAGTGCTACTGTGCTTTTTGTGCATCAAGTTTGTCACTAGGGTTTAGTGTGTAATTAATGTAGTGACAGCAAATAAAGTATGATGCGAGTAAGTGCATGTATCAATATGCAGGTAGCAGTTTATCAGCTAGTTCAAACAAGCACAGTAATCAAGTAGTAATTAATCATTAATTAAGTTGTACGGATACCTGGTTTAGTGCGGGTTGTCACATCTTTCTCTCTCAAGACCTTACATCTACCCCCAAACCCACGCCAGAGAAGAAAGAAGCCGGAGAAGAAATACAAGATAGAAGGTGCGGCGGTGAATCGAAAACGCCGGAGAAGAAATACAACAGGAGAAGAAATACAAGTCGGAGAAGAAATACAAGCCGGAGAAGAAATACAAGCTGGGGAAGAAATACAACCCGGAGAAGAAAGAAGGTGCACCGGAGAAAAAAGAAGGTGCGGCGGTGAATCGAAATCGTCGGAAAAGAAGGTGCAGCGGTGAATCGAAACCGCAAACCCACCGGAGAAGAATATATATGAGATCAACATTTCAGTTCTTATTGTCCGGTAAACGTCACCGGAAATGGAAGAAAGAAAGAACATGCAGAAGCAAGTAAGTTTGATTCGGTGTTTTATCTTCTTATGTTTTTTGACCCGAAATGTAGGTTTAACACATGTTTTTTGAACGCCCGAAATGTTGGGTTTTCTGTTTTCTCCGATCGTTTGGTGTTATTGGTCAGATCGGTGTGTGATTTTTGTTTTGAATGAGACTAGAAAGTGTTAATGTTGGTTCTTATGTTTGTTTCCGATCGGTGATGATTTTTATTTTGAATGCGAGTAGGAAGTGTCTCGGGTTATTTTGAGTAGAAATTGTTTCGGGTTATTTATTTGTCTCCGGTTATTTTTTTTTTTTTTGAATTGCCAACTTCCGGCCGTGTATGGGTCCGATTTTTGTTTTGAATGCGACTAGGAAGTGTTAGTTGTTTTGAGTAGAAAGTGTTTCGGGTTATTATTTTTTTTTTGGATTGCCAACTTGCCAACTGCACGTTAAAATTATTGATTTGTAACAATAATTTGGTGGTTAGGCCATGTATGGGATTGATTTGTAACAATAATTTGGTGGTTCGGCCGTGTATGTGTAGGTTAAAGTTACGTGGCGGGAAGAGCGGCGAGTTCAAGAGTACGCCGGAAGCGGGTCCGACAAACCAACAAACAATAGGTAAAGCCACTGCTTAAAAGAAAGAATATTTATTAGGTTCTGATTCTTTTTTTTGCGAAGCTACAGATATTGACTATTGGGACTCGGACACACCAATCGCAGAAATACAAAAAAGGAGATTTGGTTTGTTCTTTTTATATTGACTATTGTTTTCGTAGGTAGTAAGTTGGGTTGATTAAAACATTTCATATTTTTTTATAGGAGTGGTTCCTATTGATGTCAGCAGCGTTACTCCGCCAGCTACGGGGCGAAATGGTATGTATGTTATATTTTGTTTATATGATAACCTAGGTGACTATAATGTGTGTAACGGTTGTTGTTGTTATTCATTTAAATAGCCAAACATCCTATTGTAGTGGAGAGCAGAAGTGAGCAGAGTCAAAAGCATAGAGGTATGAAAAGTTTTATCAAAATTAGGTAAACCTGTCGTATTAGGGTTTGATGTGTTAAACATCTGTAAAGATATTATCGTAACATGTGTTAAACCCGTCTTATTTTTATCAAATTAGGTAACATGTGTTAAACCTGTCTTGTATTTTTATCAAAAACATATTAGGGTAACATGTGTTAGACCTGCCTTGTTTTTTTGTCAAAGACAAATTAGGTAAACCTATGATATTAGGGTACAAGTGTAATCGCTCAAAAGCATATAAATATATTAGCGTAACATGTGTTAAACCTGTCTGATATTAGGTTACAAGTCAACGGACTCAAAAGCATATAAACGTATTAGCGTAACATGTGTTAAACCTTCTTATTAGGGTACCATGTGATAAGCCTCCCTGATTAGGTAAACATATTAGTGTAACATGTGTTAAACCTGTCTCAATTTTATAAAATGATGTAACATGTGTTAAACCTCTCTTATTACCATGTGTTAAACCTATCCTATTAGGTAAACATGTTAGTGTAACATGTGTTACACCTGTCTTATTTTTATCAAATAATGTAACATGTGTTATGCTCTCATATTTTTTCCAAGTTATCTAACAAGTGTTGAACTTTTATTTTTATAAAAATAGGTAACATATGTTAAACCAGACTTTATTTTATCAAAAACATATTAGGTAACCTGTTTTATTTTTATGAAATTAAGTAACATGTGTTAAACCTGTTTTATTTGCAGCTACAAAGAGAGTAACAAGATCGCAAACTGGTAAGATACCGAAAAAGCGAAAGAAAGTTGACGAAGAAACTGATGATGAATGGGATGAAGAAAGAGAAGAAGCTAAAGCGGAGGTCGTGTGTAGGTTGAGGAAAAAGTCGAAGCGTGATAATTGGCCAGGGCTTAGAACGAGATCATCACCAATCCAACTGGCCCGATGCATTAACGTGTTGTCTTTCGAACAAAGAATGGCAGTAAAACAAATGGGATTTGGTCGACTTTTAAAGTTTAAAGTGGATGGCATGCCGGCAAAGTTGGCAAATTATGTGGTTGAAAGATTTAATCCTTCAACAATGAAGATTAATTTGCCGTGTGGGGATATCAAGGTAAATGTTAAAGCAATACATAAGTTGTTGGGCATACCTCGTACCGGTGTCAACTTAAGCTCTCTGCCTAAGCTTGCTGAGATGGATGAAGTTGTTCGAGGATGGAAAATTGGTTCACGGGATGATATGTTTCGCCAACAAGAATGGTTGATATGATTGAGTCATCGGATGAAGGGGATAGTTTTAATTTCAGAATGGACTTCCTAATGTCTTTTGTGACAGTCATGATTGACTGCCACAAAAAGGGCTGCCTTCGTCCATGGATATTAGATCATATCACGGGTGATCTTGATTTTGCAAGTGTTAATTGGTACCAGTTGGTGTTGGATAAGCTTAAACAGTGCAAGAATGGTTGGAAAAGCAACGACGCAAATAGGCCATTTACAGGAGCATTGACAGTCCTAATTGTAAGTTTTTGAATGATTTTGCATTTTAAGTACTGATTAACATGTGTAACATGTGTAACACGTGTAACGGGTTTGGTGTGAATTTTTCAGCTGCTTTACGTGGACAGCGTCAGGTGCTGAGGGATGGAAGTGGATTGCAGTATTTATCCCATGACATTCTGGACCAAAGAAAAGCTTAAACAAAGGGAGAAGTTGGAGATTAGTAGGGACGTTTGTGTAGTGAGAGCCCAGAAGATGTTGCAGAGCTAAGTATCAAACGCTGCTAAATGAAAAGCCTTCATGGTTGAATGATGCAGAAGAGAGGCGTGAAAAGGAAACATAAGTGATTAATCAAGTTTTAACGGAGTTGAACTTGGAGACGGGTAATATACAAGCTGATGATTCAACAGGTGAAGGTAACAAAAAACGTGTTGCTTTGTTAGTTAATTAAATAAGTCATGGGTGCTAAAAATCATGGGTACTACTACTATTATTATTATTATTGATACACAGATGAGGCTATTGTGGAGATTGCAAGTCCAAGTATTACCAGTCCAATTGTTCCAAGCCAATATAGGAAAACAATTGAGAAAGAACAGAAGTTAAAAACTAAGACTAAACGTAGGTGTTACATGTGTAACATATGTTATAGATCTTTGTAACATGTGTTACAAATCCATGTAAGATGTGTTACAAATCCTTGTAACATGTGTTACATATCTTTGTAACATGTGTTACACAGTGTATTTAGGTGTAAATCTAAGACTATTGATGTTTTCAGGATGTAGTGAGGGCCAACGCAATGAGACTACTGATGTTGAATTTGAGAACAAGACAGGTACGCATTGATATAATTGATGGTGTATTTAGGGGTCTAACAAAAAGAATGTAACACATGTTGCCATTGATAGTTATTGATGAGGAAGCTCGAACACCGGATGTCCGCACGAGGAGTGAAAGCACGTCTGGTACTTCTTGTTTACCCTTCTTGATTTACATGGTCGTTGCATGTGAGTCACAATTGTATATGTATTACACATGTTAGAAGGGTGTATTGTTTTGATGTAACATTAGAATTGTCAAAAGGATTCCTTTACTGTTACTTCAAAAAAATTACGCACTTGTAACATGTGTTACACATGTAGCTCTAATGTTACACATTTAGCCATTAAGGTAAATGCTTGTGAACAAAGATATCTATGTGACATGTGTTACATGTGTAACAGGTGTTACAGATCCTTGTAACATGTGTTACAAATCCTTGTAACATGTGTTACATATCATTGTTATTTAAAAAAACAAATAGGCAATTCTAAGATGTGTTACACATGTTAGAATTGTCTATTGGTTTGAAGTAACAATAGGAATGCTAATATGTGTTACTTCACCTTCACAGGAATCATACATGAACAAGGGCCCATTGTAATGTCGGCTGCGCCATTGATGGTAGAACCCGTCACCGTCTTTGACGGGTCGAACTATGTAGAGAACATGGGTTTTTATATGGAAGAGAAAGAGTGAGCAACAAAGAAAGGATTTTAGCAGAGATGGATGCGAGAAAAAGAAAACTCCCGGATAGAGAGAAAGGGATAACATATGTTAACAAATCTCCTTTCTTCAGACAGGGAGTGGACATTAATGAAGATACAAGTAAGGATGATAATCGTATCTGGGATTACATCCGCAACGATGAAGGGTTAATACATATGTTACATGGGGATTCAAGCCGAAAGGAGACGATGAAAATAAATCTGTAAGTGCTCTATGCAGATGAAACCAATTATGAAAAGCTGCCTTTTTTTGTTGTTTTCTATTTTGTGTAACATGCGATAACCCCCATGTCATAGGAGAGAGTGAGGAAAGGCATGGGCGGAGGGCTTTACTAATGAAGAATATAGAGCAAACCCAAGAGCAGAGTAAGAAAAATTTACATTTGGAATACATAACATTTAGTAACATGGGTAACAAAGTAGGTGTTTTCACTGTGAATTTGGGTTGCAAGGAGCTACTCTACAGGAGCAGTGCATATGTTGAGGCAACTCGAAGAATGTTTAAGACATTGAGCGTAGGGGCCCTGATGATTGATCGAATTATTGACTACTGGGCTGAGGTGCTGAACTATGAAGAAAAATTCAAAGAACCAGGGTCGACCAGCCATTTGTTTATGGGGACGAGAGTAGTTGTGAGTTATTTTTTAATAGCTATAAATTGTTTATGTGTGATGACGCATGATATAATTAATGCCAATTGAATTGTCTTTCAGTTTGAGTGGATGTTGCTTGATCAAGAGATGCACCGTGAGAAACGTATGGACATGTTTAGAAAGAGTATGCAAGGCGGAATGTATGGCAACGAAAAGCTGTTTGACCTTAGAATTTTCGAAATGTTGCTGTTTCCGATATTAGAGGCCGACCACTACTATCTGCTAGTGTTTGAGATGAAAAATCCCGCAATTACGTTGATCGACAATGGTGCAGAAAACTTAACACGTCAGGTCTTCGATAGTGATGTTTACATCAACAAGTCAGTACCATACAAATATGTAAGTACACTATAAAATGCGAATATTCATCAGATTGTACGTAACATGGTATACCAACTCACTATGATCTTTGTTCTATGTTACTAGAAGGAGATGTTTGTACATTACCTGGAGAAGGTAAACCATCCAAGGGGGTCGGTGATCAAGGGGTTGGAAATCAAGAGGAAGAAGCTTGATTGGGCCATGAATGGGAACAATGCAGACTGTGGGATCTTCTTAATGAGGCACATGGAAAAGTTCAAGGGGGTGCGTGAACCATTTGAAGCTTGGTTTAGTACAAATGGGAGCAGGAAAATGAAGGAGGTTAGAAAGTTGCGGACAAAGTATGCCACTCATATTCTGTTGTCGCCCTCTAACACTTTGAAAGGCAAGATAGAAGCCGCCTCATTTATGGGGGGCCGCTGAGTGTGGTAGGGTGGTCTTTTCTACGGGTTTTGTGGGAACATCTATGGTGGTTTTTGTAGTTATCTTGGGTACCACAACTTTGTTTATAACAAGTCAACTGGCTAGTGATATATGCGTGGTGGTTTTTGTAACTATCGTAGTCACCATGAATTTTGTTTATTTTATATTATGTCTATAACCCAAAATACAATATGACCATTGATGTGTTCAAATATTAACATATAAATTTCATCAAATGAGGCATAAAACTAACCCCTTTTTAGTACTAATGTTGGAAAAAGTGTGCTTTTGTCTTCCTTTTGTATTTTCAGGATTAAATGAGCTCAAATTAACAAAAGAAGCAAAAAGACATCAAAATCTAACATAAATACAAGAAAAGGAACAAGACGTGGCATGCCCGACCCCACGACAGCATCTTCCCAAGCAAAACAAGATATCAGTAGCCTGCATACGCCCCGTGCTCAGCCAGCATGGGGGCGTGCCCAAGTGTCAGCAGAAAAGACAAAGTGGTAGAAGCTTCTATTGCCCACCACGGGGCCGTGCTCAGCGGACACGGGGCCGTGGTCAACTATAAGATTCGCACAATCCAGCAAATCTGCATAGTACAAAGATTCTTCTGCACCACGGGGTCGTGCTCAGCGGACACGGGGGCGTGGTCAACTAATAAGACAAAGCTGCATTTAATGAAGAAAGAGAAGGATGTGGACACGGGGCCGTGCCCACTGGACACGGGGCCGTGCCCGAGCTTCTGTTCAGCCTATAAATAGATGTGCTTGGCTCAAGCTCAAACCATCCCTTGGCACACCACCTCTCTCACACTTCACCACCACCACCACCACCACCCACCACCACCATAAAACCATCATCCACCACCATCATCCATTGTCCATCGTAGAGTGTGTGAGTCGTCTCGGGATCCAAGATTGATCGTAAGAGTTCTTGACAATCAAGGCCATGTTTGCCTAAGTCTCTTACATCACTTGGTGAAGACAAAGTGTCTAGTGTAATACTTTTTATTTCTAATCTTTTGCACTTTTTATTTGGTTTCGTATTAATGACTTTAATAACTAGTTGCTTATGTTGAAGGTGATCTTTCTTTATCGTTTGTCCGTGGTGTCTTGAAATTATTTTACTGTCTATATAAAATAAAAGATTTTCACCATTCATATTTCCACGGTCTATATGGAGGTATGTTGGCTACCTGGTCGGGGGTTAAGGGAACGGTTTGGTAAAGGTCTTGCCATTGTTCAGCGTTTAGAGGTCCTGCAATGGACCTGGGTCAAATTTAGTAGGACCTCCTTCAATACTTCACGGTATTGGATGGCGGGGGTCCAAACTCTTTGATCCCCTCATAAGTTAACTACTATTAATACTATAACCCGGCTATTTAGGACTGTATCCCTGCTGACTCAGACTACTTAGTCGAGGGTAACGTCACCTCCAAAAGAGGGGCCTACCATAATATTGCATTAATAACTTAATTTATTATCTTCCAATAATCCACCCTTTTAGGATTGTATCCTTGCTGACTCAAACTACTGGGGTGAGGGTAACGTCACCTTCAAAAGAGGGGCCTACTACAATAACTAAGATAATCTCTTAATTATGTGCAAAAGTGCGGAAATAATCAAAGGTTACACTAGATACGAGTCGGAACCAAGTGATTCATGTTGTCTATCTGTTTTTCTTTTTATTTTCAGCATTTTAGTTAGTTTTTATTTTTCTTAGTTTAAAACATTTTTCTAAACTTTTTATTTTGATTAGACGTTGAGGATAAACCGGTACTAAAAGCTCTTGTGTCCTTGGACGACCTCGGTATCTTGCCAACACTATACTACGCTCACGATGGGTGCACTTGCCCATATGTGTGTTTAGTGTTAGTGAAATATCGTGTTTTATAAATTTAAAACTTGGCTAAAAATAAGTGTTAAAGGGGCTTAAAATATACACCTAATATATATAACACTTCACACGCATCAAGTTTTTGGCGCCGTTGCCGGGGACACAAGGATTTTAAGAAAGTTAGGAATCAACGGCCTAATCGTTTTTCTTATTTTTCATTTTTTAGGATTTTTTTTTTAGATTTTTTCAGTTTCTGCAGAGCTCAGCACGGGCCGTGCCTGGTCGGACACGGGCCGTGCCCAGCATCATCACTGGCAGTTTTTATTTTCTGAGTTACAGAGAGCTGAACATGGGGCCGTGTCGGTGCAACACGGGGTCGTGTCCAACTCCCAGTAACAGGGATCCAGAAGACAATCACTGTACCTCTGACCACGGGCCGTGTTCGCTGAGCACGGGGCCGTGGTGAACATTCTGACCAACGTTCTTTTCTGTTTTTATTGCAGGACTTGGAACCTAGGCGCCACATTTGAACCTCCTACGTAGTGCATGAGCTCCAGTTCTAGTAGAGACATAAAAGAACCTCTAGAATAACCCGAACGCTTTCTCAGAAAAAGACTTAAAGCTAAAAATCAAGAGAAAGTTTCGGGGGACCCACTTCCAATGGCCCCTCATGGATTACCTACGGCCCACCGTAGGCAATCTCGGCGCCACTATCAATGCACCAAATGTCGAAGCCAATAACTTCGAACTTCGGCCGCATTTGATACAAATGCTCCAAAACTCCGCAACCTTCCATGGGCTTGCGGACGAGGATCCCCATCTGCATATAACTAATTTCTTAGAAATATGTGATACCTTTCGGATCAATGGAGCATCAAATGACGCCATCCGCCTTCGAATGTTTCCATTTTCACTAAAAGACCGAGCTAAGGGTTGGCTTAACACCCTCCCAGTTGGCTCGGTAAACACCTGGGATGAACTTGCCCAAAAGTTTTTATATAAGTATTTCCCTCCTACTAAAATGGCTAAATTAATGACTGAAATTAATACATACTCACAAGAGGATGGGGAATCCTTATATGAAACTTGGGAAAGGTTCAAGGAGCTTCTAAGAAAGTTTCCTCATCACGGTCTAGCGGTGTGGCAACAAGTATCCACTTTCTACAATGGGTTGTTGCCTCACACAAGACAAACACTTGATTCAAGCTCCGGGGGACTTTTAGGTAATCGTCGCCCAAATGAAATATATAATCAAATTGAGGAAATTGCTCAAACCAATTTTCAATGGCACACTCCCCGAGGTAATAAATCTATTGCCCCGGGCGCCCATAAGGTTGATGAAAGCACCTCTTTACAAGCCCAAATTGAGGCCCTCTCTTCGAAAATCAAAAAGCTAGAAATGACAAAAACGGCCTCGGTTATGGCTTGTGAAGGGTGTGGTGGGTCACATGAAAATTGGAGTTGTATGAAAGAATTAGATGAACAAACAGAAACGGTAAACTACATTGATAATAGACCTAGGCCGTCGGGTCCTCCAACGGGTACCTACAACCAAGGATGGCGTAACCACCCAAATCTTGGTTGGAGAGATCCCGGCAATAGTAGTAACCAACAAAACCAACGAACTAATTTTCAACAACCACAAAATTTCTCTCAACAACAAGGTGGAAGAGAAAGGCTTGAAGATACCGTATCTCGCCTCATCTCCGACACCGAAAAGAAAAACTCGGATCGATTCCAACAATTGGAATCGAATTTTAGAAATCAACAAGCTAGCATTCAAAACGTAGAAAAACAATTAAATCAACTAGCCCAAAATTTCTCCGAGAGACCACAAGGCGCATTACCAAGTAATACCGAAACCAACCCAAAGGCACAAGTACACCTTATCACATTGAGGAACCGAACCGTGGGTCCCGAGGATACTCCATTACCACCAGTTGAAGGGGGTCAACGTCAAAGTACGACTCCACCTACACCTCAACTAGAAAAGGCTTCTTCACCAAATCAAGAGCCCACCAAGACTCCTCCAATTCCGTACCCCGGTAGGTTAAATCGTCAAAAGACCGATGAGCAATTCGCAAAGTTCGAAAGTTTACTAAAACAATTGCACGTCAATATTCCTTTTATTGAGGTCCTAACCCAAATGCCTAAATATGCAAAATTCATGAGGGACTTCCTCACTCACAAAAGGAAAATTGAATCATTGCAATTAGTTAACTTAGGCGAAGAATGCTCCGCTTTAGTACTCAACAAACTTCCACAAAAGAAAATCGATCCCGGGAGCTTCACAATCCCTTGCTCGATTGGGGAGTCCCCCGTTCGTAATGCATTAGCCGATCTTGGGGCTAGCATTAACCTCATGCCCACGTCAATGTTCAAACGACTCGGCCTAGGAGTGACTAGCCCTACAAAGATGAGCATACAACTCGCCGACAGGTCCGTCAAATTTCCACAAGGTGTCGCTGAAAATCTACTAGTCAAGGTTGACAACTTCGTTTTTCCAACTGACTTTGTCATCCTAGACATGGAAGAAGACACCGAAGTCCCT
>JARYGA010046673.1:0-60624 GCA_030545235.1 Helianthus tuberosus
TGATCCGCCCCCATCTATTTATAGTAAAAGAAATGCAACAAACTATCCTAATAAACCGGGATCCGGCGAATATTCCCCACTCGAACGTTGTAGACCTGGTCTTTCGGGTTCAACGTCTCTCACATAACAGATACGCCTGAGTCTTGAGGAGAAGAGGTCCATCTGACCGTTAGTAACCCACAACCTCTATCCTGCACGTGGTTAATTTAGTTAACACCAGGATATGGCCCAGGATGATACCAATATCCTAATCCAGTATCCTGATCACAAGTAAACAACCAAAAGCAGGATATTAGTCAGGATATATATACTCAGAAAATGGCCCATAACAGTACTCACTTGAGATTGCAAGTATCTTTGATCTAGTGAACTAACAAAGCTCGGGAAGTCAAGGAATCAAGTGGCACCTAGTATGGAATCACCATGTTAATAAATCGGAACCTAAATCGGATGATCAGATAAAATGAGGTCTTGTAAACCAAATGAGTGTTGGAACTCATATGATATGGTTTAACAAAGCCTACATTCTGATTTGAAAGCAATCCTAAGTGTTTACAACCCGTTACGACTCGTTATGGTAGTTTACGCTACTTTAACGTATCGATTACGCAAAAGCGCATTCAGATAGTCTAACTAGTCCTATGATAAGTTTTATATGCCTAAACATGTTTAATAATGTTGCATAATTAGGTTAAGTGTCAAAATTTAGGTTACATATGCTTAAATTGAATTTATGCGCAAAAAGGGCATTTTGGTCATTTTCCTAAGGCATATAAACTACATATCATACAACTAATCAAACAAAGTGACCATAAGGTATAACCTTGGAAGGTTATTCCCTATTCAACTATGGTCACAAAATATGTTTGGTCGGATCCTAATGATCGACCAAACGGGTCGGGTTCGAAAGTCTAAGCGGTTGTTAAGACCCCTTGACTTACGACCCTAAATAAGCACTATACGAGAAGTGACGAGTTAAACATGTTAAAAAATGTTTAACTAAGTTCGAAAACTGATTTGGTATCAAAACAAAGTATTTTGATACCCTAAAATAGTTCCGTCGCAAAATGCACATAATCGTGCATTTTAACTGAAACTTTGACTCGTCACTTCGAGTAGTCAACGTGGTAATCAGTAGGTATAGACGCAAGGGACTATAACCATGATGATTACGATCATGTTGCAAAGTTCAATTGAACTTCGTCTTGACCAATTCATGATCAAAGCCGAAAGTCAAACAATGTTTGACTTTTAGCTTGTAATAAATAAACAAGACTAGAAAGAACACTTACAAGTGTTCTAAGATGGAAAGATGACTAAGAAAAACTCAGGTAAGAGGCCTCCAACAAATGTGGTAGCCTTTACTTAGAGCTTATAGAGAAGAAGATGGGAAATGAGCAAGTTAGAAGGTTGAAGAACATGGGTATTGATGTGTGCAAAATGTAACATATAAATTACATCAAATGAGGCATAAAACTAACCCTTTTTAGTACTAATGTTGGAAAAAGTGTGTTTTTGTCTTCACTTTGAATTTACAGGACCAAATGAGCTTAAACGAACAAAAGGAACAAATATACAGCCAAAACCAACACAAATACAAAGAAAAGGAATAAACGTGACATGTCTGACCCCTCGGCAGCATCCCCAAAGCAAAATCAAGACAACAGAAGACTGACCACGGGGCCGTGCCCAGCCGGACACGGGGGCGTGGTCAGGTTCCTGCAGAAAAGACAAACTAGTAGAAGCTTCTACGCCCACCACGGCGGCGTGCCCAGCTCAGCACGGGGCGTGGTCAATGCTAAGATACGCAGAATCTTACAAAATCTTGATAGTACAGATACGATGCTGACCAAGGGGTTGTGCCCACTGGACACGGGGCCGTGTGGGATCCTCTGCTGACAACTGCATTTAATGAAGGAAGAGAAAAGGCTGGCCACGGGGGCGTGCCCGCTGGACACGGGGCCATGGCCAGAGCACTGTGCAGGCTATAAATAGGGGTGCTTGGCTCACTTCAAAGGCATCCCTTGGCAAACCACTACTCTCTCACTTTGCCACCACTCCACCACCACTACAACACCAACACCCACCACCATCATCCATCATCCATCTTTAGAGTGTGTAGTAGTCTCGGGATCTAAGATTGATCGTAAGGGTTCTTGCCAATCAAAGGCCATCTTTGGTTAAGCCTCTTACATCACTTGGTGAAGACAAGTCTTTTATGTATTACTTTTGATTTTTAATCTTTCGGCACTTTTTATTTGGTTTTGTATTAATGACTTTAATAACTTGTTTCTTATGTTGAAGGTGAATTCTTCCTATCATTTTTCCGTGGTGTCTTGGCGTTACTTTACTGTCTATATAAAGTAAAAGATTGCATCATTCATGTTTTTACGGTCTATATAAAAGCATGTTGACTACCTGGTCGGGGGTTAGGGGAATGGTTTGGTAAGGTTCTTGCCTTGTTCAGTGTATAGATCCTGCAAGGACCTGGTTCAAGCTTACTATGACCTCCTTCATTGCCCACTGGTATTGGATGGCGGGGGTGCGAATAGCTTGAACCCCTCATATGTAAACAACTATTAATACATTAAACCGGCTTCTTGGGATTGTATCCTTGCTGAGTCAAACCACTTAGCCGAGGGTAACGTCACCTTCAAAAGGGGGGCCTACCACTAATAACTTAATTAATTATCTTTCAATATTCCGACCCTTTGGGATTGTATCCCTGCTGACTCAAACCACTGGGTTAAGGGTAACGTCACCTTCAAAAGAGGGGCCTACTACTATAACTAAGATAATCTCTTAAAAAGTCCGAAAGTGCGAAAATCATCAAAGGATACATTAAAGGCGAGTCGGATCAAAGTGATTCATCCTGTCTATCTGTTTTTATTTTTATTTATTTTCTGCATTTTTAGTTTTTATTTTCATATTTCAAATCTTTTCTCAAAAAATTAGATTGATTAGACGTTGAGGATAAACTAGTACTAAAAGCTCTTGTGTCCTTGGACGACCTCGGTATCTTACCAACGCTATATTACGTTCACGATGGGTGCACTTGCCCAAGTGTGTGTTTAGTGTTAGTAGAATATCGTGTTTTATAAATTTAAAACTTGATTAATGCGTAAAATTGGCTTAAAATATTAATAAAATCATATTGCACTCGACACGCACCAAGTTTTCGGTGCCGTTGCCGGGGACACAAGGATTTTAAGAAAGTTTGGAATCAACGGCCTAATTATTTTTACTTATTTTTCTATTTTTTTGGATTTTTCTTAAATTTTCAGTTTTACAGACTTCAGAACGGGCCATGCCTGGTCAGACACGGGGCCATGCCCATCAAACTTACTGGCAGTTTTTCTTTTCTGAATTACAGAAGAGTGACCACGGGGCCGTGGCGGTGCACCACGGGGACATGCTGAACTCCCCAGTAACTGGTATCTAGAAAACAACCACTGTAACCACGACTACGGGCCGTGGTTAGCGACCACGGGGCTGTGGTGAGACATCTGACCAACATTCTTTTTTGTTTTTATCACAGGACTTGGAACCCAGTCACAACACATGAACTTTATACGCAGTGCATGAGCTCCAGTTCCAACAAGGACATAAAAGAGCCTCTAGACGAACCCGAATGCTTTCTAAGAAAGAGACTAAAAGCTAAAAATCAAGAGACATCTTCGGGGGACCAACTCCCAATGGCGGGTCAGCGTACCCTGATGGATTACCTACGACCCATGGTCGGTAATCTTGGAGCCTCCATCAATGCACAAAATGTCGATGCCAACAACTTCGAACTTCGGCCGCATTTGATCCAAATGCTCCAAAATTCTGCAACCTTCCATGGCCTAGCTGATGAAGATCCCCATTTACATATTACCAACTTTTTGGAAATATGTGACACTTTCCGGATCATCGGAGCATCAAACGACGCCATCTGCCTCCGAATGTTCACATTTTCACTAAAAGACCGAGCTAAGGCTTGGCTTAACACCCTCCCAAGTGGTTCGGTAAACACTTGGGATGAACTTGCCCATAAGTTTCTATATAAGTATTTCCCGCCTTCTAAAACCGCTAAATTAATGACTGAAATCAATACATATTCACAAGAGGACGGGGAATCATTTTATGAAACTTGGGAAAGATTCAAGGAGCTATTGAGGAAATGTCCTCATCATAGTCTCGCAGTGTGGTAACAAGTATCCACTTTCTATAATGTGTTGTTGCCACATATAAGACAAACACTCGACTCTAGCTCCGGATGACTCCTTTGTAATCGTCGCCCAAATGAAATTTATAATCAAATTGAGGAAATTGCTCAAAACAATTTTCAATGGCACACCCCCCGAGGCACAAAATCTATTGCCCCAGGCGCCCATAAGGTGGATGAGAACACCTCTTTGCAAGCCCAAATCGAGGCCCTATCTTCAAAAATCAAAAAGTTAGAAATGGCAAAAACGTCCTCAGTTATGGCTTGTGAAGGGTGTGGTGGGCCACATGAAAATTGGAGTTGTATGAAAGAAATGGATAATCAAACGAAAATCTTAAACTACATTGATTATAGACCTAGGCCGTCGAGTCCCCCAACGGGTACCTACAACCAAGGATGGCGTAACCACCATAATCTTTGTTGGAGGGAGCCCGACAATAGTAGTAACCAACAAAATCAAAACCAAAGAACAAACTTTCAACAACAACCAAGAAATGAGTCACAAAATTTCACTCAACAACAACAAGGGGGATGGGAGTGGCTTGAAGACCTTGTTTCACGCCTCGTCTCCGAAACCGAAAAGGTTCTCAGATCGATTCCTACAAGCGGAATCCAACTTTAGAAATCAACAAGCTAGTATTCAAAACATTGAAAAACAACTAAATCAACTAGCCCAAAATTTCTCCGAGAGACCACAAGGCGCACTACCTAGCAATACCAAAACCAACCCAAAGGCGCAAGTACATCTCATAACACTAAGAAACTGGACTGTAGGTCCCGAGGAGGCCCCACTACCCCAACCGACAAAAATCCACTCATCCAAACCACGACCTCGCCACGGACCCATAGAGAAACAACTCCTCCGCAAAATCCCGAACCTACCAAGAACCCCTCGGTGCCCTACCCCGGTCGGTTACTTCACCAAAAGACCGACGAGCAATTCACAAAATTCATAAACTTACTAAAACAATTACATGTCAATCTTCCATTAGTGGAAGTCCTCACTCAAATGCCAAAATATTCAAAATTCATGAGAGACTTCCTTACTCATAAAAGGAAGATTGAAACATTGCAATTGTTTAATTTAAGTGAAGAATGCTCCGCCATACTACTCATCAAACTTCCACAAAAGAAAATCGAGCTCGAAAGCTTCACCATCCCTTGTTCCATTGGGGGATCACCTGTACGCAATGCACTAGCAGACCTTGGGGCTAGCATCAATCTCATGCCTGCATCAATGTTTGACCAACTCGGACTAGGTAAGACAAGCCCCATAAAGATGAGCATATAACTCGCCGATAGGTCTATCAAACACCCACAAGGTGTCGTCGAAAATTTATTGGTAAAATTCGGAGACTTTCTTTTCCCGGCCGACTTTGTCATACTCGACATGGAGGAAGACACCGAAGTACCACTCATTCTAGGAAGACCATTCCTTGCCACCGCTCATGCAATGGTGGATATGAGTGATGGGAAGTTAACATTGAGGGTTGGAGACAAAGAGAAGAAATTCGGGGTTGGGAAAAGAGTAGAGGATGACCCGGTCAACTACATGGATGTCATAGACTCAAGTTTGGATGACGCTCTCCGACGGTGCAACACGGGATGCGAGACATCCCGCTCGGGTAACATATGACTGACTTTGGGTCTAGCCAAGGACCCTTATAAACGTGGCGCACCATGGAGGCATTCCGCGGAACTATCTGTAGTTTTTAGTTTAGTGTAACTTTTATGTTTTCTAGTTTAGCTTTACTTTTCAGGAATAAAACACACTCGAAAAGGTGGAGGTTACCAAGGGAACGTTAAAACCACACCCCATGCACGAAAACAGAGCCTCCCGACAACTTTTCAGTGACAACTGTGCTCTGTAATCAATGTATAATGTAAAACAATATCAATTATCAATAAAAAAATGTGTTTTGGTGTTATTATATGTGTATTTGTGTTTGATGATTTTACGTTTTGATTCGAGTTCGGTTTCAAGCTTTAAATCGCTTTCTGGAAGGTTATACGCAAACTGGTGCATAAACGCAGTCAGTTTAATGCAAAAAACACTCCGGAATAATTACATAGGCTTAACATACCTTAAATAACCTAAACATAACTTAGAAATAAGTTTTGGATTGTTTGGTGTGTCGAAAACAAGTCTATTCGATCGCAGGGACTATTTGTGTCAAACTGCGAAAGTATGTCGATTCGTTCTATATTGAACATTCCGGAACTTTATCATAAGTTAAAAATGCCCTAAATATCCTTTACATAGCTTAGACATAGGCTTCGAGGTGTTTGGTGCGCAAAAATAAACTTATTTGATCAGCAGGGACTAAAAGCGTCAAAAAGTGCATAAGTTTGCATTTTCGCGCATATCTTACGTTCTGAATATATCCGGACATCCGAAAATTTTGAAATCATTAAAATATCTTATTTTAGTGATTGGAATGTAACCGAATAACGCAACCGTACGACCAAACGAACCGACATCCGAGATGTTTTTGAGCATATTTTAAGTTCCCTATACTTTAACTTCATTTTAGAGCCTTGAAATGGGGTTAACAGGGCTTAAACGTGTCAAAAATACATCGAAAGCCAAGTTTTGGGCTTGCAGGGGCCAAAAGTGACAATCTGCCAAAGTTGCTAGGCGGGGCGCGTAAGCCTAGCCCTATTCCTACACGGCCCGCGACAGACTGCCAGTACAAAAACATTGAACCTGGTCTTTCCAGCTGTTTTTGATGGTTTTGTTCATAGTTTTGCAATACCATTTGATGGATTTTAGTATCCCATGGTATATGAAAACCTTGTGCCCACATGTATGGCCAAGATTAAAGCACGGATTACGAGGAACGATCATAACGGTTGTGGGAATTCTATAAATATCCACAAGTTTTCATTCATTCCTCACACTCTTGGTCTGAATTGCTCTAAGTTGAAGTTCAAAACTTCTTACTTGAGTATTTTGGATCAAGATCTTCCTTGCTTGGACCCTTTGTAAGTTTCTTTCATGCTTTTATGCGTTTTTAAGCATAAAAGTCAAAAAGTGTTTGACTTTCTCCTTTGACCAGTCTTTGGTCAACACAAAGTTCGTTTGAACTTTGCAATGTGAGCGTAATCACGATGGTTATAGTCCCTTGTGACTATACCTACTGATTACCACGTTGATTAGGCGTAGTGACGAGTCATAGTTTTGGTCAAAATGCGTATCTATGCGTATTTTGCAACCAAACTATTCTTGGGTATCAAAACCCTTTGTTTTGATATCAAAACCTATTTTCTAACTTAGTTAAACATGTTTTAACATGTTTAACTCGTCACTTTTAGTCTAGTGCTTGTATAGAGTCGTAAGATAAGCGGTCTTAACAACCGCTTAGACTTTCGAACCCCACCCGTTTGGTCGATCATTAGGTTCCGACCAAGCATATTTCTGACCATAGTTGTATAGGGAATAACCTTCCGAGGTTATACCTTATGGTCACTTCGTTTAATTAGTTGTATGATAGGTAGTTTATATGCCTTAGGTAAATGACCAAAATGCCCTTTTCATGCATAATTGGTAATTAAGCATATGTAACTTAAACTTTTGTCATTTAACTGATTATGCAACATATTTAAACATGTTTAGGCATATAATACTTGTCACAGGACTAGTTAGGTGTCTCGAACGCGCTTTGCGCGAACGACGCGTTAAAGTGGCGTAAGCTACCTTAATGGGTCGTAACGGGTCGAAAGCACTTAGGTTAGGTTCCATTTTAGAATGTAGGGTTCGTTAAACCATATCATATGAGTTCCAATACTCATTTGGTTTACAAGACCTCATTCTATCCGATCTTCCGATTTAGGTGTCGATTTATTAACTAGGTGCTACTTGATTTCCTTGTTTTGCTTGAGTTTGTTGAGTTCTTTGGATTGAGGATACTTTGCACTTCGATGTGAGTACATAGATCCCCTCTTTTTACATGTTTTGTGGTAACTATCTGAGTACATAGTTCCCCTATTTTACTGTTTTCGATTGTTTTGGGGTGATTCATATGTGTTAAATGATTTTGATGTTTTTAACGATGGTTTCAAAAATGATTAATATGGTTTATTTAAAACTAGTAACGATTTCTATAATGTGAACAAACTTGTTAGACGTAATTAAATAACAAATGACATTCATTAATTTTGTCCGAACCGACCAGTATTAGGTTATGGTACCATAGGATCTGACGAATCCCGTTATCAGACTGCACCCATGGTTATGTGTGGGGGTTATGTGGGTAACGACTGAACCTGCTATTTGTTAACTTACCCTTTGGTTGTTTGATTAATACGAGTTGAACGATGGACGAGTTACGAAGGTTTGAATGTTATTAACGAGGCGACCAAATGTAGTTTTCACAATTAAAACGAGAATGATTTAAACGATTTGAAACGATTTTTAACGAGTTAAACGAATTGAACAAACGATTGGTTTTTGGTTAGTATTTAGATAACGGGACGGGTGTAATGTTGTGACAACCCGAGTTTCCAAGGTTCCTACTCGACTTAACCTAGTACTTGTTTGCAATATGTTTTGATTTTATTTATAATTGGTGTATATCATAAGTGATGAAAACACTTAAAGTGTTTTCGTCCATACTACTGCCGAAAACAAGGATGGGCTTGGGCCCAGTAGTGTTTAATTCAAATGTTTATACTTAACCTAACTTGTACGCGAGAACAGTAATTAGATAAACCCTAATCACACTTCATCTCTCTCTCACTACCTTTGAACCCGACGGCAAGTTCTAGCTCTTTGATAACCGTTGCTACGTTGCTAGTCTCTTGGTTAGTTTATCCTCTTGGATTGTTGTTACGCATATTAGATGATTATTATATAGTGATTTCAAACGGTTATATAATTATGTTGTGATTTGGATTGACTGTTTTGATATGAATTCTTATAAACTGAGATTATGATTAGTTGTGTTATGGTCTCTGTCAAGGTTCGGTTGATGTTGTGTATATATATGCATGTCCTTGAATGCTATAATGAAGGATAGATAGGGTTTATGTTCGTCATGTGGGTTAGATCTGATGTTATGATAGCAGTTGAATAGATCTCGATGCATGTTCAAATTTATGTATAATAATTATATCAACTCTGTATTGAAGGAATTCGTATTAATGTTTTGTATGAAAGAAGTATCGCATGATTGTCATGATTGAATGAGTAATACCTACTGAATCTTATTTATTGTCAAGCATGTGATTCTGACAAATTGTAAGGATAGGTAAACCCTTTAATATTAAATAGTCAAGTTGCATGAATTGTCAGTATGTTTGCATGAATTGTTAGTGCACATGAGTTCATAGATTGTACCAAACCTGCGATTGGCATGTGATTCATATTTCAACATTAGTCAAACCAATCAAACTAATTGGTCCAATCACCTCTTGAGGTGATTAAAAGTTGTCAGCCATTGAAGTGATAAAGTAATGATGATAAGCATATTGTTTTGAATTGTATGATAGGATGAATTAATTTGTGTAACTGTTTGATTGTTGACTACATTGAATATGGAAACAATATAACTAAATAGCATGATATTCGGAATTTAAAACCACTCGCACAAGACTCCGGATCACACAAGGAGTCCAGTCGTACAAGGCACATCCAGTCGCACAAGGTCTGCCGGATCGCACATGCTGCATGTGTTTAACGGTTGGGCCTTCAAGCCCAAAATGGGTCGCACAAGACACATGAACCGTACAAGATAATTTGTTGTTTGTTGTGATTGGGCCGCACAAGCTGGTTATTTGTTTTTAATTGTTGGGCCGTAGACATGGGGGGTAATAGAGCTGATCGCACAAGATGATTTGTTTATTGTTTTTGGGCCGTAAGTTATATGTTGGGCTGAGTGCTATTGGGCTTATTTAAATCGCACAAGTTGAATGTATTGTTTGACCGTTAAAATGCTGCCATGATCTATACGTGCTTGAAACCTGTTAGTTATGCGTAAACTTATGTGCATTACTTGAGTCAAAACCTGACTTGTATGGTAACCCTATTAGGACGCGGTTGACCACTCATAGTTCAAGAAACCCTTTTGTGTATCTGCCGAGCAAACCAAGGTGAGTTCACACAGCCAAGGCATGGGATTCTCGGGTTGGGAATCGGGTTGGATTATTTGAAATGGATAACTACTCGTACTTACGCTATCGCTAGACTATAGACCATCGTCCTCAGGATAGTCAGGACACTTACGTAAAACCTACGTAACCTAGTATCTACCATTGTCTCCCGGGTCGGGAGGACACTTACGTAAAACCTACGTAAACTAATACCTACCATTGTCTTCCGGGTCGGAAGGACACTTACGTAAATCCTACGTAAACCCCACACGTACCACTGTCCTCGGGGAAGGGCACTCACGTAAATCCTACGTGACCTTGTACGTATTCCGGTTCTCGGATTTAGAAGAACACATGGTTGCAAATAGTCTAGTAAGTACAAACATGGGAAGCCCCCATTAGTAAAGATAAACGTGGGAAACCCCCACTAGTAATACATATGACCATGGGAAACCCCCACTATTAGCACATACCTACATGGGAAGCCCCCACTAAATGCATATATGATTTGTTATAACGAACTTATTAACTGTGAACTCGCTCAACTAGTTGTTGACTCTCTGCTGCATGCCTTGCAGGACCTTAGGTACAATTGGAGCTTGCACAGGGAGGAGCAGGTCGTTGTGGGACATGGATCGATGATGCCATGTTAACTATCTAAACATTTGAATTTATAATTTACTTTGGGTTTACATACTTATGCTTCCGCTACACACTTATTGATGTTTGGTTTTGAAAACACCTTTCGTATTGATGAATGACTTTTACTATTTACCTATATGTTCAATATGATTGGTGGCTTGATCCTGGTCAGTCACGCCTCCAAGCGGTGATACTCCGCGTGTGGATTTTGGGGGTGTGACAGATTGGTATCAGAGCCATTGGTTATAGAGAACTTGGTTTTCATAAAAGGAAAACGATTTTTGTTAAAACCAGACTATAACCAGAACAGTGCTCAACGATCCACAACGACGCTTCGCTCCACGTGCAAGACTCAACATCCTAGGTAATAAGGTTTACGTTTATTGCCTACATGCTAGAATTACATAGAACTTTGCTCGTGGTATGCTTAGATTACATTGCTCACTATTTGTTAGTGCATGAGAACACCCGTGTGCTTACTCTCTTCTGTCATCGCACTATTCGTGAACCTCTCTCACTTACGTTATCTTTACTATGAAGATCATGTCTGGACGTATCAACATGACTCAGGACCAGTTGACGGCCCTCATTAACGAACGAGTTACTGCGGCGGTTGCAGCCGCACAAGCAGGAGGTATACCCTGCAGTTACAACCCACACTAGGATCCTTAGATCCTACATTCCTAAACCAACTCTTGTGTTTAACGTTACACTGATTCTTACACAACAGGTCAACCACCTGTTTGCACTTTCAAGACATTCATGGACTGTCGTCCTACTACTTTTAGCGGCACGGAAGGAGCCGTAGGTCTTCTCCACTGGTTCGAGAAGCTAGAGTCTGTGTTTGAGATGTGTGAATGCCCTGAGGCACGCAGGGTGAAATATGCTACTGGCACTCTCGAGGGTTTAGCCCTCACATGGTGGAAAGCTCAGGTCCAAATACTGGGGTTGGTTGCTGCTAACGCCACCCCATGGAACAATTTCAAAGAGATGATCAAGGAGGAGTACTGCAGTCGAGATGATATTCATAAGCTGGAAGTCGAGTTCTTCAATCTCAAGATGACGGGGTCTGAGATTGAGGCGTACACCAAGAGATCGAATGACCTTGCATTACTGTGTCCTACTCTGGCGGACAAGCGTATCGAACTCTATCTTAAGGGTCTAGTACCGGAGATCCAAAGTCATGTGACTTCAGCAAACCATGCTACCTACCAGCAGGTTGTTCAGTTGGCTCACCGTCTCACTGATCAGGCGGTGGAGCAGAACAGGTTGCCTAAACACATCAACGCTACTACTACCGCTACCACTTCAGTTACTCCTGCTACCCCCAGTGACAATAAGAGGAAATGGGAGGGGGATTCCAGCAAAGGTTCAGCTACCATTCAGTCTCAAGCTCAGCAACGCAAGACCAATGATTATCAGGGTCCGAGTCAGCAGTCAGCTGGTAGTCACGGACAGAGAGTTTATCGAGGAAACCACCCCAAGTGCCACAATTGTAACAGGCACCATAGTGGCCAGTGCAACAAGGGTCGTTGTCAAAGATGTCTCAGGATGGGTCATGAGGCCAAGGATTGTAGGAGCCCACGACCTGTAAATCAGAACCAGCAACAACAGCCACCAGCTCCACGAAACCAGCCGCAACAACAACAACAACCAGGAATCAGGGGATGCTTTCAGTGCGGGGCTGAAGGTCACTTTAAGCGGGATTACCCTCAGTTGAACAAGAACCAGCATAACAACAACAACCAGGGCAATGGGAACAACAACAATGGGGGAAACAACAACAACAACAATGTTGCTAGGGGTCGTGCATTTGTGATTGGTCAGGCTGATGCAAGGAACGATCCTAATGTGATTATGGGTAAGTTTCTTCTCGACGACTTTTATGTTACTGTACTATTTGATTCGGGTGCGGATACTAGTTATATGTCTATGAATGTTAGCCAAATGCTTAAACGCGCACCAACACGTTTGAACACTAAACATGTCGTAGAGTTAGCTAACGGTAAAAGTTTAGAGGCCACACACATAGTTCAGGGTTGTAATCTTATCCTCGCTGGTCAAACTTTCTCCATCGATCTCATTCCTATAACTCTGAGTAGTTTCGACATTGTCATCGGTATGGATTGGTTATCCCAACAACAAGCAGAGATCCTATGCAAGGAGAAGATCATTCGTATTCCACGTTCTGGTAAAGAACCTCTCGAAGTCCAAGGCGACAAGAGTGGTGTCGTGAGTGGCATCATTTCTTTCTTGAAGGCTCAGAAATGTTTACGAAAGGGCCACACAGCTGTTTTAGCTCTCGTTACGGATACATCGAAGAAAGAGAAAAAGATTGAGGATATTCCTGTAGTACGCGACTTTCCTCAAGTGTTTCCTGAAGAGTTACCTGGGCTACCGCCTCATCGTCAGGTCGAATTTCAGATTGAGCTTGCTCCAGGAGCAGCACCCATAGCTCGAGCACCTTATCGCTTAGCTCCAACCGAACTGGAAGAACTGTCTAAGCAACTGCAAGAACTCTTGGAAAAGGGTTTCATACGACCTAGCTCTTCGCCCTGGGGAGCTCCAGTACTATTCGTGAAGAAGAAAGACGGTACATTCAGAATGTGCATTGACTACCGTGAACTGAACAAGGTTACTGTGAAGAATCGCTATCCACTTCCGCGTATCGACGACTTATTCGACCAGTTGCAAGGGTCGAGCTACTACTCCAAGATAGATCTGAGGTCAGGTTACCATCAGTTGAGAGTCCGGGATGAGGACGTCTCCAAAACAGCATTCAGAACACGCTACGGCCACTACGAGTTTCTGGTCATGCCTTTCGGGCTAACAAACGCGCCTGCGGTTTTCATGGATCTTATGAACAGGGTGTGCAAACCCTATCTCAACAAGTTTGTTATCGTCTTCATCGACGACATCCTGATCTATTCGAAGAGTCAGGAGGAACACGAGCAGCACTTACGACTTATCTTGGAACTCCTTCGAACGGAACAACTATACGCTAAGTTTTCAAAGTGCGACTTCTGGCTTCGTGAAGTCCACTTCTTAGGCCACGTGGTAAACAAGGATGGGATTCATGTCGATCCATCCAAGGTGGATTCGATCAAGAATTGGCCCGCTCCTCGCACACCAACAGAAATACGCCAATTCTTGGGTTTGGCGGGATACTACAGAAGATTTATTAAAGACTTCTCGAAGATTGCTCAGCCGCTCACACTACTGACGCAGAAAGGTGTGGTTTACCGTTGGGGTAATGCACAGGATACAGCGTTTCAGCACTTAAAGGATAGACTTTGTAGTGCACCTATCCTCTCATTGCCTGAAGGCACGGACGATTTTGTAGTCTACTGCGACGCATCTATCCAAGGTCTTGGATGTGTATTGATGCAAAGAGATAAAGTCATTGCTTATGCTTCGCGCCAACTTAAGATTCACGAGCGGAATTACACTACACACGACCTAGAGCTGGGAGCGGTTGTCTTTGCACTTAAGATATGGAGACACTACCTGTATGGTACCAAATGTGCTATTTACACTGACCATAGAAGCCTCGAGCATATTTTCAAACAGAAGGAATTAAATATGCGGCAGCGACGATGGGTCGAACTGCTAAATGACTACGAATGCTCAATCAGGTACCACCCAGGCAAAGCCAATGTGGTGGCTGATGCCCTCAGTCGAAAAGACGCCGTGCCTAAGCGCGTGCGAGCTCTACAGCTCACTATTCAGTCTAGTCTTCCTTCCCAGATACGAAATGCTCAGGTAGAAGCATTGAAACCAGACAACGTCAGGGCTGAAGCCCTACGTGGCTCAAAGCAACGCTTAGAACAGAAGGAAGATGGTGCTTATTACGTAACAGGACGCATCTGGGTCCCACACTATGGCAATCTACGTGAGCTCGTAATGGATGAAGCTCATAAGTCTCGCTACTCGGTACATCCAGGTGCGGATAAAATGTACCACGACATCAAAACTACATACTAGTGGCCTAGCATGAAGGCCCACATAGCCACATACGTTAGCAAATGCTTGACTTGTGCGAGAGTCAAGGCAGAATATCAGAAACCGTCAGGACCACTCCAACAACCTGAGATACCACAATGGAAATGGGAACAAATTTCCATGGATTTTGTTACTGGCTTACCTAGATCTCAGCGTGGGAACGATACTATTTGGGTGATCGTGGATCGACTCACAAAGTCTGCTCACTTCCTGGCTATTAAAGAAACAGACAAGTTTTCTACCTTAGCAGACATCTACTTAAGAGAAGTGGTTTCAAGGCACGGGGTGCCAACCTCTATTATCTCCGATCGTGACGCACGTTTTACTTCAGAACTGTGGCAAGCAATGCACAAATATTTTGGCTCTCGTTTAGACATGAGCACAGCTTATCACCCTCAGACGGATGGACAGTCTGAGCGCACTATTCAAACTCTAGAAGACATGCTTCGGGCGTGCGTAATTGATTTTGGCAATGGTTGGGAAAAACATTTGCCACTTGTGGAATTTTCATACAATAACAGCTACCACACAAGCATTAAAGCTGCACCATTCGAGGCATTGTACGGGCGTAAATGCCGGTCACCTCTCTGTTGGGCAGAGGTGGGAGATAGTCAGATCACAGGTCCAGAAATGGTAGTTGATACTACTGAAAAGATTGCTCAAATACGACAACGCATGGCGGCAGCACGTGACCGTCAGAAAGTATACGCCGATAAAGATAAAAAACTGCTCGAATTCCAGGTTGGGGATCGAGCGCTACTCAAAGTTTTGCCCTGGAAGGGTGTGGTTCATTTTGGCAAACGCGGCAAACTCAATCCACGATACGTCGGACCTTTCGAAGTTATTGAGAAGATAGGCAGGGTGGCCTACAGATTGAACTTACCACCTGAACTCAGTGTAGTTCACAACGTCTTTCACGTGTCGAATCTGAAGAAGTGTACGTCAGATGAGACCCACATAGTTCCCTTAAAGGAACTCACTATCGACGAGCGGTTGCACTTCGTCGAGGAACCTGTTGAAATCACGGACCGGGATGTTAAGGTCCTCAAGAACACGAGAATCCCTCTTGTTCGAGTTCGTTGGAACTCCCGTCGCGGCCCAGAGTTCACCTGGGAGCGTGAAGATCAAATGGAACTCAAGTATCCCCAGTTATTCGGAAACAATGCAACCACTACTGAGGCTGAAGCTACTACAGAATTTCGGGACGAAATTCCAAATCAACGGGGGGATGATGTGACACCCCAGGAAAACCAGTGAATGATACAACTTACCTAGCTTCCTCAGTAACCGCATGCTAAATTTCGGGATGAAATTTCTTTCAAGTTGGGGATAATGTGACAACCCGAGTTTCCAAGGTTCCTACTCGACTTAACCTAGTACTTGTTTGCAATATGTTTTGATTTTATTTATAATTGGTGTATATCATAAGTGATGAAAACACTTAAAGTGTTTTCGTCCATACTACTGCCGAAAACAAGGATGGGCTTGGGCCCAGTAGTGTTTAATTCAAATGTTTATACTTAACCTAACTTGTACGCGAGAACAGTAATTAGATAAACCCTAATCACACTTCATCTCTCTCTCACTACCTTTGAACCCGACGGCAAGTTCTAGCTCATTGATAACCGTTGCTACGTTGCTAGTCTCTTGGTTAGTTTATCCTCTCGGATTGTTGTTACGCATATTAGATGATTATTATATAGTGATTTCAAACGGTTATATAATTATGTTGTGATTTGGATTGACTGTTTTGATATGAATTCTTATAAACTGAGATTATGATTAGTTGTGTTATGGTCTCTGTCAAGGTTCGGTTGATGTTGTGTATATATATGCATGTCCTTGAATGCTATAATGAAGGATAGATAGGGTTTATGTTCGTCATGTGGGTTAGATCTGATGTTATGATAGCAGTTGAATAGATCTCGATGCATGTTCAAATTTATGTATAATAATTATATCAACTCTGTATTGAAGGAATTCGTATTAATGTTTTGTATGAAAGAAGTATCGCATGATTGTCATGATTGAATGAGTAATACCTACTGAATCTTATTTATTGTCAAGCATGTGATTCTGACAAATTGTAAGGATAGGTAAACCCTTTAATATTAAATAGTCAAGTTGCATGAATTGTCAGTATGTTTGCATGAATTGTTAGTGCACATGAGTTCATAGATTGTACCAAACCTGCGATTGGCATGTGATTCATATTTCAACATTAGTCAAACCAATCAAACTAATTGGTCCAATCACCTCTTGAGGTGATTAAAAGTTGTCAGCCATTGAAGTGATAAAGTAATGATGATAAGCATATTGTTTTGAATTGTATGATAGGATGAATTAATTTGTGTAACTGTTTGATTGTTGACTACATTGAATATGGAAACAATATAACTAAATAGCATGATATTCGGAATTTAAACCACTCGCACAAGACTCCGGATCACACAAGGAGTCCAGTCGTACAAGGCACATCCAGTCGCACAAGGTCTGCCGGATCGCACATGCTGCATGTGTTTAACGGTTGGGCCTTCAAGCCCAAAATGGGTCGCACAAGACACATGAACCGTACAAGATAATTTGTTGTTTGTTGTGATTGGGCCGCACAAGCTCGTTATTTGTTTTTAATTGTTGGGCCGTAGACATGGGGGGTAATAGAGCTGATCGCACAAGATGATTTGTTTATTGTTTTTGGGCCGTAAGTTATATGTTGGGCTGAGTGCTATTGGGCTTATTTAAATCGCACAAGTTGAATGTATTGTTTGACCGTTAAAATGCTGCCATGATCTATACGTGCTTGAAACCTGTTAGTTATGCGTAAACTTATGTGCATTACTTGAGTCAAAACCTGACTTGTATGGTAACCCTATTAGGACGCGGTTGACCACTCATAGTTCAAGAAACCCTTTTGTGTATCTGCCGAGCAAACCAAGGTGAGTTCACACAGCCAAGGCATGGGATTCTCGGGTTGGGAATCGGGTTGGATTATTTGAAATGGATAACTACTCGTACTTACGCTATCGCTAGACTATAGACCATCGTCCTCAGGATAGTCAGGACACTTACGTAAAACCTAGGTAACCTAGTATCTACCATTGTCTCCCGGGTCGGGAGGACACTTACGTAAAACCTACGTAAACTAATACCTACCATTGTCTTCCGGGTCGGAAGGACACTTACGTAAATCCTACGTAAACCCCACACGTACCACTGTCCTCGGGGAAGGGCACTCACGTAAATCCTACGTGACCTTGTACGTATTCCGGTTCTCGGATTTAGAAGAACACATGGTTGCAAATAGTCTAGTAAGTACAAACATGGGAAGCCCCCATTAGTAAAGATAAACGTGGGAAACCCCCACTAGTAATACATATGACCATGGGAAACCCCCACTATTAGCACATACCTACATGGGAAGCCCCCACTAAATGCATATATGATTTGTTATAACGAACTTATTAACTGTGAAATCGCTCAACTAGTTGTTGACTCTCTGCTGCATGCCTTGCAGGACCTTAGGTACAATTGGAGCTTGCACAGGGAGGAGCAGGTCGTTGTGGGACATGGATCGATGATGCCATGTTAACTATCTAAACATTTGAATTTATAATTTACTTTGGGTTTACATACTTATGCTTCCGCTACACACTTATTGATGTTTGGTTTTGAAAACACCTTTCGTATTGATGAATGACTTTTACTATTTACCTATATGTTCAATATGATTGGTGGCTTGATCCTGGTCAGTCACGCCTCCAAGCGGTGATACTCCGCGTGTGGATTTTGGGGGTGTGACAAATGTGATGAAAACATGGTAGATACGCCGCTGGTACTTCTTATATATAAGTGTTTTCGTCATATTACATACCATGGCGTTATTTAGTTCACTTGGGTAAACGATTTTGAAATGAGGTCACACAACAATGTTTTCTACATAATATAAACCATACGAGTTTTACTAATAAGATGATTTACAACTTGGTTTACTTAAACAAATGTTTTGGGTTAAGAATCATGGCTTCGAGATTTTTATAAACTATAACCAATTTGATTTGAGTTGGTTAATTATGTTGCAATACTATACACTTTTCAAAACAAGGTTTTAATGAGGTATTGCAACATGTAAACGAGCCATGAATCTGACACTCTCATAAAACCTATGTGCTCGCCAGCATTGTAACATATGTGCTTGTAGTCATTGTGAACAGTTCAGTTATCAATAAAACAATGTTATTTGATCCCAATGTTTGTTTGGTTATGTTTTACATTTTTCATGTTTTGACTTTTGTTCAATTTCAAACTCTACATCGCTTTCTGGAGAGTTATGCGCAAACTGGTGCGTAAACGTAATCAGTTTAATGCGAAAAATACTCCGGAACATCAACATATACTTAACATACCTTAAATAACCTTTAAATAACTTAGAAATAAGTTTTAAAGGCTTTGGTATGGCAAAAACAAGTTAATTCGCCTACATGGACTAAATTTGACAAACTGCGAAAGTATGCCAATTTGAACTGTAACAGACATTCCGGAACATGACCATAAGTTAAACATACCATAAATATCTTTTACATAGCTTAGAAATAGGCTTTGAGGTGTTCGGTATGCTAAAATAAACTTTTGGGACATTCAGGGACTAAAAGCGTCAAAAAGTGCACAAGTTTGCACTTTCGCGCATAACTTACGTTCTGAATACTTCCGGACATCCAAAAATTTATGTAAGCACTAAAACATTTTATTTTAGTGTTTGGCATAAGAAAAATCCATTCGTCGCGTCATTTGGATAGTTTTTCGCGCTTATGCGCATTCCGTCGTAATTAAGCGAACATCGCGATTGTACGGCCAAACGAACCGACATCCAAGATATTTTTGAGCACATTTTAAAGTTCCCTATACTTTAACTTCATTTTAGAGCTTTGAAATGGGGTTAACGGGCCTTAAACGTGTCGGAAATGGCCTTATTACACAACAGGGACCAAAACTGCCAAAAATCAAACTTTCTGGTCAGCAAGGTGCTTGCGCACCTCAACACAAAACATGTTACGGTGCGCAAGCAGGGGTCAGATGCAGCAAAACGTTTTTCTCAGCTGTTAACAGCCTTTAACCCCTCCAAAGGCCAAGGCCAAGTGTCAAACTCTTATGGTGGATGGCAAAATGAGTTACCACAACTTTCCAACAAGTGTACGGCTTAGATCGTGCCCCCTTTTCCAAGAAACGATCCTAACGGTGAACCAAAAACTATAAATACCCACCTTATGTTCACTCATTCCTCACAAGAATCTGATCTAATGTGCTCTAAGTTGAAACCTTTGTTTCATACCTGAGCTATTTTGATCTAGATTAGCATTCGGGGACCCTTTGTAAGTGTTCTTTCGTTCTTTTATTGCTTTCGAGTCCGAAAGTCAAACTTTGTTTGACTTTCTGCATTGACCAGTTTATGGTCAATTCGAAGTTCGTTTGAACTTCGCAACGTGATTGTAATCACGATGGTTATAGTCCTTTATGACTATGCCTACTGATTTCCACGTTATCTAGGGTCGTAAGGGTAAGCGATCTAATAAATCGCTTATACATTCGAACCCGACCCATTTGGTCGATCATTAGGATCTGACCAAACACCTTAGGTGACCATAGTATATAGGGAATAACCTTCCGAGGTTATACCTTATGGTCGCTTCGTTTAAGTAGTTGTATGATAGGTAGTTTATATGCCTTAGATAAATTACTAGAATACCCTTTTCATGTATAATTGGTAATTAAGCATATGTAACCTAAACTTTTGACATCTAAACTGATTTGGCGACAATATTAGACATGTTAAGGCATATTCTACTTGTCATAGGACTAGTTAGGCGGTCCGAACGCGTTTCACGCGAACGACGCGTTAAAGTAGCATAAGCTACCTAAACGGGTCGTAAGCACTTAGGTTAAGTTTCATTTTAGTATGTAGACTTTGTTAAACCATGTTACATGATTTCCTACACTCATTTGGTTTACAAACCCTCATGCTACCCGATCTTCCGATATAGGTCCGGTTTATTAACATAGTTACCTATATTAGGTGCCGTTTGATTTCCGTGATCTCTAGCATTGCTTGGTGGTTATCTTAGGACTTCTGAGAAATCTCAAGTGAGTACATAGACCCCTCTTTTACTGTTTTCCAAACTGTTTTGGGGTGAAACACATGTGCCTACTTGTTACTTTCATGCTTTCCATGTTTTCACATCATATACCTGCTATGTTCGTTAGTACATTATAGTACACGTTTTACATTACATTTCATGCTATGTATGCCCATTGTGTGCGTACTTAGTACATTGTTTTACATTACATTTCATGCTATGTATGCCCATTGTGTGCGTACTTAGTACATTGTTTTACATTACATTTCATGCTATGTATGCCCATTGTGTGCGTACTTAGTACATTGCTTTACATTACATTTCATGCTATGTATGCCCATTGTGTGCGTACTTAGTACATTGTTTACATTACATTTCATGCTATGTATGTCCATCGTGTGCATACTTAGTACATTTGTTTCACGTCACATGCTATGTATGTCCATTTGTTACATACTTAGTACAGTTGTTTTCATCACATGCTTACATTTTGGTATGACATTTGGTTTGTTTCAATGGAACAATACATTCATTAACATTAGCTACGCCGTTCGTTAGTAGGTAGTGGTACCATAGGAATTGACAACTCCCGTTCCTGAAATCCTGGGTTTGTTTGGATTGGAAGGAATGACCGAATTCGATATACATAACTTAGATAAACCTTTAATTTGTTTAAGGGTTTATCGCCACAGTCTCAAGGCTTGGATGTATGCATTTTCACAATACCGCATAGATGTTTATATCAGTATAGCATGCATTTGTTCCACAAAACATAACTTTGATTTAAGCCATGTTTTACTTCAATACCTTGTTTTTGTGCATTTTACATATGGTTTAGTTGATATATTTCATATACCATACATGACATTTTTGGATACACATTACATGATTTACATTAGACATAAACATTTTGACATTGATATACACAATTCATGAATTACATTAAACACAGACATTTGATATGGTTTACACAATAACATTTTGACATTTGATTATACATAAACAATTTACATTGGTGGTTTGGTTTGAGTAAGTGATTTAAGTAACGAGGCGTATGTAATATGATACAAGCATGGTGGATACGCCACTGGTACTTCCTATATATAAGTGTTTGTATGGTATTACATATCGTAGCGTTATTTAAATCATTTCAATTTATGACACATGACATTTTATACAAATAACATACTTTTTACAAGACATTGTTTACAAACAACTTATCTTGCACAAACTCATTTTTACATGGTTATTCATTTAACCTTACATTTATTTATACATATCATCTGATCTTATCGTTTTTCAAATGATTTATAAGACAAAGCAAATTACAAGGTTCATGACTAAACATTTTCTTAAACACAAGTCATGAATCATATTTTTACAAAACCTATGTATCTCACAGGCATTTTTATGCTGACGTACCTATTTTCACATGTGTTTTCAGGAGCTATTGCTTAGGACTATGATCGTGACACTAGGGCGGACATGTGCCTTAGAGACATAAAACGGAGATAGACTTAGTTTAATTATGTTATGAACTCTTTATTTCCTGTTTAAAGACAATGAAACTCTTATGTTGATAAATAAAATACAACTTTGAATGCCATGGTTATGAAACAAATAATTATGTTACAACACTCCCCGACGTTTTCCGCCGCGGTTGCATGTTATACGCGGTCGGGGTGTGACAGAAGAGTTGGTATCAGAGCCAATGGTTATAGGGAATTAGGTTATTAGTAATGCTTTGGCCTAGACTATAACCTTTCTAGGACCCTAACACAAGTTATCTTGTGTTTAGATCTTAAAACATGCACATCACCTACCCTTAGGTGATTATCAAAACAAAAACCAAATTTTCCGAAACGATTATTGAAAAACAATCATCTGTTTTTTGGATGATTTATTACAAGGTTTTGAACCCTCTATTGTAAGGTTTTGAACCCTCTGTTATATGGTTTTGAACCCCTTTGAGTTTTCAAAATCTCGTCAAGGTTTTGGGTTTTAAATAATGTGAACACGTGCAAACTAGAAGGGTGAATGCCTGTACCCTGGGTTTTCTGTCTAAGGCTAGAGTGTTCGTACAAATCCACATAATCGGACCAGTCACTCTTACCTGGGAACTCTTGGGGTGAGTGTTCACTTATAGGCGAGCATGTCTTCACGATACATTATTTTTGACCCATTTACTTTGATTAGTCACTGTGTGTCGTTTGTTTGCCTTATGGTAACAAACAAATGACCACCATCTTTGCTGTTGTCAATTCTTGTTTTTTGTATCATCTCACTCTATTAATCCAATCATCTCACTCGTTTTCTTTCATGTTTTCCTCCTTTAGAATGCCTCCTCGACGCGAAAACCAGATAGCGACTGCCGAACTGGCAGAAATCATTGCGCAGAAAATGGCTGCTCAATTCCCGAACCTTTTTTCTCAATGGAACCAAGCCAACAACAACAACAATGCTCCATGTAAATTCAAGGATTTTAACTCGGCTAAACCACTCAAGTTTAGTGGTTCTGAGGGAGCGACTGGGCTTCTTCAATGGTTCGAGAGCATTGAGAATACTTTCCGCCACGTGCAGTGTCCTGACAATCGCAAGGTCGAGTTTCTTCGAGTGTGTTTCAGAAGAGGGCTCTCACATGGTGGAACGGGGTTATGAGAGATCGTGGTGCAGAAGTTGCTCTAGCACAGACATGGGCTGAACTTAGAGCTCTTATGATGAGGGAATTTTGTCCTCGTCATGAACTGCGAGCTTTGGAGAGAGAGTTCGATGATTTGAAGCAAGATAGTGGTGAGCACAGGGCGTATATTGATAGATTTGAGGAGTTGAGTCTGCTTTGCCCGACTATGGTTACCCCACTCGACAAGGCTATCGAAAGGTACATCGACGGCCTACCTGACTCGGTACAAGACATCATTACTGGTAGTAACCCTACCACACTCCGTCAGGCTATCGAGTTAGCAGCGACATTGACTGAGTCGCAGATTTGGAAGAATAAGTTACACAGGAAGGGTGACAAGGGCAAGAAACAGTCGGCTGACAAGGAAGATAGCAAGAAAGGTCAAAACAAGAATGGAAAGATTTCTGGTTCTTCGAGAGGGTCAAGGAAGCGTATGGCTTCCCAAAATTTTGCTGTCACTGCCCAAGCTAACCAGGCAGCTCCCAACCAACCCGCACAGCCTCCTGCTCAACAACAGGGTCAAGCTACACGACCACACTACCCACCGGGTGCTTGTTATAACTGTGGGGATCTGACCCACTACCCTAACCAGTGCCTAAAATTGGTGAATGCAAACCAGAATCAGGCTCAGGCTCGAGGGCGAGCTTTTAACTTGAATGCCCAAGAGGTGCAGGCAGACGATAATGTGGTGAACGGTACGTTCTTTATTAATAATCCGCCTGCATCTGTTCTTTTTGATACGGGTGTCGATAAGAGTTTTGTGTCATTGTCTTTTGAGCCAATGCTTCGCGTGTCTTGAACAAAACTAGGTAAGCCTTTGACAGTAGAAGTTGCTAATGGTGAACCCATTGTTCTTGATTCTGTTCTTCGCAACTTCCAGTTGAACCTTAACGACCATCTTTTTCCTATTGACCTCACGCCTATGCAACTTGGAAGCTTCGACGTTATTGTGGGTATGGATTGGTTAGCCAAGCATCACGCAGAGGTGGTTTGTTTCAAGAAGATCGTTGGTGTGCCGCTTCCGATAGGCGAGATCCTACAGGTTCATGGTGAGAAACCTACAGGTGGTCTCAAACTCATGTCTTGTTTTAAAGCTCGGAAGTATCTGCGAAAGATTTATGTGGCCTTCTTGGCACATGTCACAGCAGATAAAAGCGAGGGTAAGTCTCTCCAAGATATTCCTATTGTTCGGGATTATTCTGAAGTTTTTCCTGAAGATTTACCTGGTCTACCCCCAGCACGCCAAGTCGAGTTCCGTATTGATCTCGTACCTGGAGCAAATCCCATTGCCAGAGGTCCATATCCTCTTGCACCGTCTGAGATGCAAGAGTTGTCTAAACAGCTTCAAGAGCTCTCCGACAAAGGTTTTATCCGTCCTAGCTTTTCAGCTTGGGGTGCTCCCGTTCTTTTTGTCAAGAAGAAGGATGGATCTTTTAGGATTGTATAGATTATCGTGAGCTTAACAAGCTTACCATTAAGAATCGATATCCCCTACCTCGCATCGATGATCTTTTTGATCAGTTACAGGGCGCTTCTTATTTTTCAAAGATTGATCTGCGATCTGGATATCATCAACTTCGTGTGCATGAAGAAGATATTCCCAAGATAGCATTCCGCACTCGATATGGGCATTATGAGTTCACAGTCATGCCATTCGGTTTGACTAATGCTCCTGCTGTTTTCATGGACTTAATGAATAGGGTCTGCAAGCCTTATTTGGATCAGTTCGTCATTGTTTTTATTGATGACATCTTGATATACTCTAAGACGCGAGCTGATCAAGAGCAACATCTTCGTCTTACTCTGGAACTCCTAAAGAAAGAGCAACTTTTCGCCAAATTCTCCAAGTGTGAATTCTGGCTTAAAGAAGTTCAATTTTTAGGACATATTATCAACGAACGAGGTATTCATGTAGATCCCTCCAAGATCAGTGCGATTAAGGATTGGGATACGCCTACTACTCCTACTGAAGTTCGTTCTTTTCTTGGTCTAGCGGGTTATTACCGCCGCTTCATTGAGAACTTCTCAAAGATTGCAGTTCCTCTAACTGCTCTAACTCAGAAGAACAAACCCTTTGATTGGGGATACAAACAAGAGGAAGCTTTTCAAAACTTAAAGCAGAAGCTTTGCGATGCGCCAGTTCTATCATTGCCTGAGGGTGATGATGATGATTTTGTCGTGTATTGTGATGCATCGAAATTGGGCCTTGGTTGTGTTCTGATGCAAAGGAACAAAGTCATAGCATATGCATCGAGGCAGTTGAAGATACATGAGAGAAACTACACCACTCATGATCTTGAGTTAGGTGCAGTTGTTTTCGCTCTCAAGATCTGGAGACACTATTTGTACGGTACAAAATGTGTGGTTTTCACTGACCACAGAAGTCTTCAACATATCTTCAATCAGAAAGAACTCAACATGAGGCAACGACGTTGGGTTGAGCTTCTAAACGACTATGACTGTGAAATTCGCTACAATCCTGGTAAGGCGAATGTCGTAGCCGATGCATTGAGTCGTAAGGAACGTAATAAGCTTCATTGTGTACGTGTTCAATCTGTTATTCAAGCTCGATCCGATATCCAAGCCCGCATTTCTCATGCTCAACACACTTGTGTTTCATAAGGTTTGATGGATAAGGAATTTCCCTATCACATAACACCTGCTCTTGAACTGAAGGACAATGGATCGTATTACTTCATGGATCGTTTGTGGGTCCCAAGCCAAGATGATCTTCGTACCTTGCTTATGGATGAAGCCCATAAGTCTCGTTATTCTATTCATCCTGGCTCAGATAAGATGTATAAGGATCTTCGTATTCAGTATTGGTGGCCTGGTATGAAGAAAGACATTGCCATATATGTATCAAAATGCCTTACTTGTCTTAAGGTTAAGGCTGAACATCAGCGTCCTTCTGGTTTATTGGTGCAACCAGAGATCCCAGTTTGGAAATGGGAAAACATTACTATGGATCTCATTACTAAACTTCCGCGCACAAAGAAAGGTCATGATGCCATCTGGGTAGTTGTTGATCGTCTTAGTAAGTCAGCGCATTTCTTGCCAATCCGTGAGGATTTTCCTGCTGACAAACTTGCTAAAATCTATGTGGATGAAATTGTAGCTCGACATGGTGTTCCTTTGAACATCATCTCTGACAGAGATGCTCGTTTCACTTCTCATTTTTGGAGAACCATGCAATCTGCTATGGGGACCCAACTTAATCTGAGCACAGCTTATCATCTGCAAACGGATGGTCAATCTGAAAGAACAATCCAGACTCTGGAGGATATGCTTAGAGCTTGTGTGATCGACTTTGGTGGTAGTTGGGATTCACATCATCCGTTAATTGAATTCTCCTACAACAATAGTTATCACACCAGCATCAAAATGGCTCCTTTCGAGGCTCTCTATGGTCGAAAATGTCGTTCACCTGACTGCTGGAATGAGATCGGCGAGGCTCAGCTTACTGGACCTGCCCTCATTTTAGAGACAACTGACAAGATTAAGAAAGTTCGTGATAACCTTCAGACAGCTAGAAGCCGTCAAAAGAGTTACGCGGACCCAAAACGCAAGCCCTTGGAATTTCAAGTCGGTGATCGAGTATTACTTAAGGTCTCACCTTGGAAAGGTGTGATCAGATTTGGAAAGAAAGGAAAACTTGCACCTAGATACGTTGGACCATTCAAGATCGTCGAAAGAATCGGTAAGGTAGCCTACAGACTTGAGTTACCTCCTGAACTTGGAAATGTTCATCCAACCTTTCACGTGTCCAATCTCAAGAGGTGTTTAGCTGATGAGAACCTCCACATACCGCTTGACGAAATTCATGTTGATAAAACACTGAAATTTGTTGAGAAGCCTGTGGAAATCATGGAACGTGAAGTCAAGTGGCTCAAACGCAAGCGCATTCCTTTGGTCAAAGTTCGCTGGGAAGCCAAACGTAGACCCGAGTTTACTTGGGAACGCGAAGATCAAATGAAGGCGAAATATCCGCATCTTTTCCCACGAGTTTCCTCTAAATAAATTTCGGGACGAAATTTCCACAAGTAGGGGAGACTGTAACATCTGTGCATGTAGTCATTGTGAACAGTTCAGTTATCAATAAAACAATGTTATTTGATCCCAATGTTTGTTTGGTTATGTTTTACATTTTTCATGTTTTGACTTTTGTTCAATTTCAAACTCTACATCGCTTTCTGGAGAGTTATACGCAAACTGGTGCGTAAACGTAATCAGTTTAATGCGAAAAATACTCCGGAACATCAACATATACTTAACATACCTTAAATAACCTTTAAATAACTTAGAAATAAGTTTTAAAGGCTTTGGTATGGCAAAAACAAGTTAATTCGCCTACAGGGACTAAATTTGACAAACTGCGAAAGTATGCCAATTTGAACTGTAACAGACATTCCGGAACATGACCATAAGTTAAACATACCATAAATATCTTTTACATAGCTTAGAAATAGGCTTTGAGGTGTTCGGTATGCTAAAATAAACTTTTGGGATATTCAGGGACTAAAAGCGTCAAAAAGTGCACAAGTTTGCACTTTCGCGCATAACTTACGTTCTGAATACTTCTGGACATCCAAAAATTTATGTAAGCACTAAAACATTTTATTTTAGTGTTTGGCATAAGAAAAATCCATTCGTCGCGTCATTTGGATCGTTTTTCGCGCTTATGCGCATTCCGTCGTAATTAAGCGAACATCGCGATGGTACGGCCAAACGAACCGACATCCGAGATATTTTTGAGCACATTTTAAAGTTCCCTATACTTTAACTTCATTTTAGAGCTTTGAAATGGGGTTAACGGGCCATAAACGTGTCGGAAATCGCCTTATTACACAACAGGGACCAAAACTGCCAAAAATCAAACTTTCTGGTCAGCAAGGTGCTTGCGCACCTCAACACAAAACACGTTACGGTGTGCAAGCAGGGGTCAGATGCAGCAAAATGTTTTTCTCAGCTGTTAACAGCCTTTAACCCCTCCAAAGGCCAAGGCCAAGTGTCAAACTCTTATGGTGGATGGCAAAATGAGTTACCACAACTTTCCAACAAGTGTACGGCTTAGATCGTGCCCCCTTTTCCAAGAAACGATCCTAACGGTGAACCGAAAACTATAAATACCCACCTTATGTTCACTCATTCCTCACAAGAATCTGATCTAATGTGCTCTAAGTGGAAACCTTTGTTTCATACCTGAGCTATTTTGATCTAGATTAGCATTCGGGGACCCTTTGTAAGTGTTCCTTCGTTCTTTTATTGCTTTCGAGTCCGAAAGTCAAACTTTGTTTGACTTTCTGCATTGACCAGTTTATGGTCAATGCGAAGTTCGTTTGAACTTCGCAACGTGATTGTAATCACGATGGTTATAGTCCTTTGTGACTATGCCTACTGATTTCCACGTTGTCTAGGGTCGTAAGGGTAAGCGATCTAATAAATCGCTTATACGTTCAAACCCGACCCATTTGGTCGATCATTAGGATCCGACCAAACACCTTAGGTGACCATAGTATATAGGGAATAACCTTCCGAGGTTATACCTTATAGTCGCTTCGTTTAAGTAGTTGTATGATAGGTAGTTTATATGCCTTAGATAAATTACCAGAATACCCTTTTCATGTATAATTGGTAATTAAGCATATGTAACCTAAACTTTTGACATCTAAACTGATTTGGCGACAATATTAGACATGTTAAGGCATATTCTACTTGCCATAGGACTAGTTAGGCGGTCCGAACGCGTTTCACGCGAACGACGCGTTAAAGTAGCATAAGCTACCTAAACGGGTCGTAAGCACTTAGGTTAAGTTTCATTTTAGTATGTAGACTTTGTTAAACCATGTTACATGAGTTCCTACACTCATTTGGTTTACAAACCCTCATGCTACCCGATCTTCCGATATAGGTCCGGTTTATTAACATAGTTACCTATATTAGGTGCCGTTTGATTTCCGTGATCTCTAGCATTGCTTGGTGGTTATCTTAGGACTTCTGAGAAATCTCAAGTGAGTACATAGACCCCTCTTTTACTGTTTTCCAAACTGTTTTGGGGTGAAACACATGTGCCTACTTGTTACTTTCATGCTTTCCATGTTTTCACATCATATACCTGCTATGTTCGTTAGTACATTATAGTACATGTTTTACATTACATTTCATGCTATGTATGCCCATTGTGTGCGTACTTAGTACATTGTTTTACATTACATTTCATGCTATGTATACCCATTGTGTGCGTACTTAGTACATTGCTTTACATTACATTTCATGCTATGTATGCCCATTGTGTGCGTACTTAGTACATTGCTTTACATTACATTTCATGCTATGTATGCCCATTGTGTGCATACTTAGTACATTTGTTTCACGTCACATGCTATGTATGTCCATTTGTTACATACTTAGTACAGTTGTTTTCATCACATGCTTACATTTTGGTATGACATTTGGTTTGTTTCAATGGAACAATACATTCATTAACATTAGCTACGCCGTTCGTTAGTAGGTAGTGGTACCATAGGAATTGACAACTCCCGTTCCTGAAATCCTGGGTTTGTTTGGATTGGAAGGAATGACCGAATTCGATATACATAACTTAGATAAACCTTTAATTTGTTTAAGGGTTTATCGCCACAGTCTCAAGGCTTGGATGTATGCATTTTCACAATACCGCATAGATGTTTATATCAGTATAGCATACATTTGTTCCACAAAACATAACTTTGATTTAAACCATGTTTTACTTCAATACCTTGTTTTTGTGCATTTTACATATGGTGTAGTTGATATATTTCACATACCATACATGACATTTTTGGATACACATTACATGATTTACATTAGACATAAACATTTTGACATTGATATACACAATTCATGATTTACATTAAACACAGACATTTGATATGGTTTACACAATAACATTTTGACATTTGATTATACATAAACAATTTACATTGGTGGTTTGGTTTGAGTAAGTGATTTAAGTAACGAGGCGTGTGTAATATGATACAAGCATGGTGGATACGCCGCTGGTACTTCCTATATATAAGTGTTTGTATGGTATTACATATCGTAGCGTTATTTAAATCATTTCAATTTATGACACATGACATTTTATACAAATAACATACTTTTTACAAGACATTGTTTACAAACAACTTATCTTACACAAACTCGTTTTTACATGGTTATTCATTTAACCTTACATTTGTTTATACATATCATCTGATCTTATCGTTTTTCAAATGATTTATAAGACAAAGCAAATTACAAGGTTCATGACTAAACATTTTCTTAAACACAAGTCATGAATCATATTTTTACAAAACCTATGTATCTCACAGGCATTTTTATGCTGACGTACCTATTTTCACATGTGTTTTCAGGAGCTGTTGCTTAGGACTATGATCGTGACACTAGGGCGGACCTGTGCCTTAGAGACATAAAACGGAGATAGACTTAGTTTAATTATGTTATGAACTCTTTATTTCCTGTTTAAAGACAATGAAACTCTTATGTTGATAAATAAAATACAACTTTGAATGCCATGGTTATGAAACAAATAATTCTGTTACAACACTCCCCGACGTTTTCCGCCGCGGTTGCATGTTATACGCGGTCGGGGTGTGACAGAAGAGTTGGTATCAGAGCCAATGGTTATAGGGAATTAGGTTATTAGTAATGCTTTGACCTAGACTATAACCTTTCTAGGACCCTAACACAAGTTATCTTGTGTTTAGATCTTAAAACATGCACATCACCTACCCTTAGGTGATTATCAAAACAAAAACCAAATTTTCCGAAACGATTTTTGAAAAACAATCATCTGTTTTTGGATGATTTATTACAAGGTTTTGAACCCTCTATTGTAAGGTTTTGAAACCTCTGTTATATGGTTTTGAACCCCTTTGAGTTTTCAAAATCTCGTCAAGGTTTTGGGTTTTAAATAATGTGAACACGTGCAAACTGGAAGGGTGAATGTCTGTACCCTGGGTTTTCTGTCTAAGGCTAGAGTGTTCGTACAAATCTACATAATCGGACCAGTCACTCTTACCTGGGAACTCTTAGGGTGAGTGTTCACTTATAGGCGAGCATGTCTTCGCGATACATTATTTTTGACCCATTTACTTTGATTAGTCACTGTGTGTCGTTTGATTGCCTTATGGTAACAAACAAATGACCACCATCTTTGCTGTTGTCAATTCTTGTTTTTTGTATCATCTCATTCTCTTCATCCAATCATCTCACTCGTTTCCTTTCATGTTTTCCTCCTTTAGAATGCCTCCTCGATGCGAAAACCAGATAGCGACTGCCGAACTGGCAGAAATCATTTCGCAGCAAATGGCTGCTCAATTCCCGAACCTCTTTGGTCAATGGAACCAATCCAACAACAAGAATAATGCTCCATGTAAATTCAAGGATTTTAACTCGGCTAAACCACTCAAGTTTAGTGGTTCTGAGGGAGCGACTGGGCTTCTTCAATGGTTCGAGAGCATTGAGAATACTTTCCGCCAAGTGCAGTGTCCTGACAATCGCAAGGTCGAGTTTTCTTCGAGTGTGTTTCAGAAGAGGGCTCTCACATGGTGGAACGGGGTTATGAGAGATCGTGGTGCAGAAGTTGCTCTAGCACAGACATGGGCTGAACTTAGAGCTCTTATGATGAGGGAATTTTGTCCTCGTCATGAACTGCGAGCTTTGGAGAGAGAGTTCGATGATTTGAAGCAAGATAGTGGTGAGCACAGGGCGTATACTGATAGATTTGAGGAGTTGAGTCTGCTTTGCCCTACTATGGTTACCCCACTCGACAAGGCTATCAAAAGGTACATCGACGGCCTACCTGACTCGGTACAAGACATCATTACTGGTAGTAACCCTACCACACTCCATCAGGCTATCGAGTTAGCAGCAACATTGACTGAGTCGCAGATTTGGAAGAATAAGTTACACAGGATGGGTGACAAGGGCAAGAAACAGTCGGCTGACAAGGAAGATAGCAAGAAAGGTCAAAACAAGAATGGAAAGAATTTTGGTTCTTCGAGAGGTTCAAGGAAGCGTAAGGCTTCCCAAAATTTTGCTGTCACTGCCCAAGCTAACCAGGTAGCTCCCAACCAACCCGCACAGCCTCCTACTCAACAACAGGGTCAAGCTGCACGACCACACTACCCACCGGGTGCTTGTTATAACTGTGGGGATCTGACCCACTACCGTAACCAGTGCCTAAGATTGGTGAATGCAAACCAGAATCAGGCTCAGGCTCGAGGGCGAGCTTTTAACTTGAATGCCCAAAAGGCGCAGACGGACGATAATGTGGTGAACGGTACGTTCTTTATTAATAATCAGCCTGCATCTGTTCTTTTTTATACGGGTGCCGATAAGAGTTTTGTGTCATTGTCTTTTGAGCCAATGCTTCGCGTGTCTAGAACAAAACTAGGTAAGCCTTTGACAGTAGAAGTTGCTAATGGTGAACCCATTGTTCTTGATTCTGTTCTTCGCAACTTCCAGTTGAACCTTAACGACCATCTTTTTCCTATTGACCTCACGCCTATGCAACTTGGAAGCTTCGAGCTCTCATGATGAAAGAGTTTTGTCCCCATCACGAGATTCGAGCGTTGGAATGAGAATTCGACGATCTGAAACAAGATGGGGGAGAACACCGTGCGTATATGGATCGTTATGAAGAGCTGTGTTTGTTGTGTCCCACTATGGTTACCCCATTGGAGAAAGCAATTGAGAGGTATGTCGATGGTTTACCCGATTCTATGCAAGATATTGTGACTGGCAGTAATCCTACTACTGTTTGTCAAGCGATCGAATTGGCTACTACTCTGACTGAGTCATAAATCAGAAAAGGAAAACTGACCCGCAAGGGTGACAAGAAGAAGTCAGCTGATGCCACACAAGACAAGGAAAAGGGTAAGGGTAAGAAGAATAGAGCTGGGTGCATGAATAAACAATAGTTTATTCATGCAATAAGTCCTGCAAAAAGTAGCCATTTGACATATTCATTGAATCCAACGTTCAAGTTGCCTTTTTCATCATGATATCCAATAATGTCAACTTGCTTCGGTAAGTGTGGCAGGATAGAGCTGATTTCAGACAAGTGGGGTATTTCATCAGAATTTAAGATAAACCACTTCATCAGAAATTCTGGTGAACAAATCATCAGAAAAATCCTGATGATCAGAATCGTCAAAAACTGATGATATTTCATCAGAAATATCATCAGATCCATCAGAAATGACCTTCTATGATAATCCAATTCAGCTCTTGATCAACTTGTGATTCTTTGAAGTAGATGCTGTGCATTTCAGTTGTCTATCTGATCTTCTTCTTCTTGTTGTGATCTTCAGGACTGTTATCTCTTCATAGATCAAGTTGATTGTGATTTTCTTCAATACTTACAAATAAAGTTTCCTAACAGTTTCCCCCTAAGTATTGTAAGAAAATGAACTATCTTATGAACAGAAAATTTCCAAACAGTGGAAACATAACACTTGCAAATTTAAACCAGTTACTGATGTTTTTGAAAAACAAATTACATAAAAGATGAAAATTCAAATAAACAAATTCTACAATTCAACTTCACTCTCTTGTGCACGTCTCCTTTCTTTAACTGCTTTTTGTAGGAGATATACTTGTTGCAGCTGACATACATGTCTTTGTACCATTCTCTTGCTTGGATCCATTCTTCAATCATTTGCTCAATTTCTTTCCTGTGTCCCTCCAAGTTCTTTCCTATCTTCTGAAGATGTTCTTGTCTTTTGTTCATGGTTTTCATGATATACTTCAGAGTTTGATTTGAGTACTTGCAGATATCAACACTTCTGAACATAGCTTTCTTATTATCAATATCTCTGAAGATGACACCATAGTTGTGACTGTTAGTTTTGCTTGTTAATTCGATGATGTCTCCAGATCTTGCATCTTCCAATATTTCTGAGGGAACTTGTGTCTTTGGTGATCTGACATACACCTTTTTGTTGTGTACATGCTCATTGTTGATGCATAGATCAAAGTCTGAAAAAGCCATTCTTTCAAACAGCAGTATACCAGCCTTTGATATGCCATTTAACGCCCTTCTGACTTCTTGATTATTTTTCTTTTCCTTTTCATAATGATCCTTTATAAACAGAATGTCTATAGGATGCAATTGGTCAGCTATTTCTTCATCAGTCACCTTTTGTTCTTCCCGATTTTCTCTCTGAAGTGTGTATCTGTTTTGCACATGAGTTCCTCCAACATCATCGGTTGCAACTTTCACTTCATTCACCTTTAAAACTCTCCTTACTGGATTCTCATTCTTGGAGTGAATGCTACCTGACCCTCTTTTTATCCTTTCTTCTCTTAAAGCCACTCTGACAGGAGACAGTGATCTTAGTGGTTCATCTTCTTTTGTTAAATAATAACTCACCAGATTGTACTCAGGGAATATCATTACATCCCTGGCAATCTCTTTAACCATGATAGACTTGATTTCAGAGATTTTTCTTTTAACAATCTTTGATTTTCCTGATGAATCACCTTCTTGTTCCCATTCATTCATTGTTTGCATATTCATAAATTTACTTATGGCTGAGTCATCAGACAATGTAGGCTTTGGGACAGATGCTAGAAGTTTCAAATTTGTAATAACTTGAAGTTTTGCAGTTGCTAACCTTTTCAGCATTTAATCTCTTGGGACATTTGGAGGTGGACCCATCATTGTGGTTCCAGCTTTGGTGATTGGTGTGGTTGATGATTGTTGTGGAGTTGACTTTGGAGCTTCTTGATGTGAACTTTCAGCAGGAATTTCTTTCATGAGTTCTTGGGGATCCACTTTGGCCAATCTTGCAATGTTGAATTGCATCTTCTCCATCAGTTGTTGCACCTCTCTTACCTGTTTTGAGTTGCTGGTTATGTTTTTCTCAACTTTGGTGAATTCAGTTTGAGCTTTCGTCTGAATTACAACCCATTCTTTTGACAGCTTCTCAAGGGCATCTGTGATACTGTTGTTGCTTGCCCTTAGTATGGTAACTTCCTCCAAAACTCTGTTTGAACTGCTTGACTGCCTTGATTCCACCGCATTTGCAACTTGTGCCTTGATCTTTTCTATTTCTGTGAGAATCATCTGGATTTCTGATGCAGAGATGTTGGATTCTGGTGCCTTTTCTTTCATCTTTTGAAGAGACTTTAGTGCTTCAGTGTTTTCTTCAGTTTGTTTCTTTATTGCCTCCACTGATTCTGACAAAGTCTTCATATCAGCCCTTTGACCTTGTATTTCTGACAACAACATATCAAGTTTTTCTTCCACTCGATTTCTTTTGCAGGCTTTGTAAACATTTTCCAGCACTATTTCTAAATTTTCTTGGTTCATGGGTGTTTCAGGAATATTGGGAACAACAGATGTTCCTTGTAACATTCCAGCTGCAAACACATTTGCTGCTGTTTTGGAAATGATAGGGTCACTTTTGGCTTTACCAGATTTTGGTGCAGCTTTAAGTTTACCAGAATCATCTCCACCAGTGATGAAAAACTCATTTTCACCCTGGATTTCCTTATGTCCTTGAACCATATCAACATATGATTCTCCATAAGTTTTTTGAGGTAAACAAATTACCTTTAGCCAGATTTCCTTGATCAGTTTCCTGATCTCTATCTGTTGGGATCTCATCCTCTTCCTCATTTTCTGATTCAGAGTTGAGATCAATGGAACTAGTAACCTCCTCATCAACATTAGTTGTTCTGTATTCTAACTTGAAAGAAACATTAACTGAACTTTCTGATTTTGTTTCTTTTGTGTGAGACTCAACTAAAACAGTGTTTAAAAGAGATGTACCAACAATTTGAGATTCATCATAATGTATGACTTCAGTGGCTTCAATTGCAGCAGCATGACAGTGAGTTTCTTCATAATGTTGTTTTTCAGCATTTTCATGAGTTCCTCCAGCAATATGTGATTCTGCATAATGTTCTTGATGAATTTCAAATTCATGATGAGTTCCTGCTTCATGAATCTGTTGACTTTCAGCATGTTCTGTCTTGTTTTCTGGTGAGTTAGCTATCCCCGAAATTCTTTTTCCTCCTGCACCCTCTGTTTCTGATGGCGAGGACTTCTCATCATCTCCTTCTTCTGATGATGAAGAACAGTTCACAACTTCTCTACTGGGCTCTTCTGTTGGAGAATCTGATTTGGTCAGAAGTTCTTCATGTTGTATTCTGTATTGTGAGTCTGGTGCAATGAGGCATAACATGCTTTCTGGCAACACAGGGATATCTTTGTCTGATTCCCATCCATGATTGGAACTCCAGGCCTTCATGGTATTTGAACTCCAGACATCTTCCAAAATTGGAATTTCTATGTTCCTTGTAGCAAATGTTTCAGAGATAAAAATAGAGATTAACCTTGGATATGGCAGATGTGAGGTTATTCTTCCATTTCTGGTGATGATTGACCTTTTGAGTAGGTTGAAAATTTCTGACCCATAATCAATTTTGAACCCAGTTACGAGTCTATACATGATTGTCAGAATAGCTTGACTGATTTGATCAGTTCCTCCTATCTTTAAAGTGAGACATTTGTTTAGCACTTCCATCATCACTTGCCAGATGGCTGGCAATTCACTTCTTCTAATTGCTCCAATTTTGTTGATATCCTTTTTCTTGTAACCAAGCCCAATGATGAAGCTTATTACTTCTTCCCTGCTTGGAGTTTCAATGTAACTATCAAGAATAGGCAGTTCAAGCCATTCTCTTACTCTTGCAGGGGTTAATGTTACAAAACACTTCCCTATACATGAGCAGAGACCTGATTTTCTTCAACTTCATTAAAAGTGTGAAAAAATTGCTGTAGTAGCCTTTCTGGTACTTCTTTTCCTTTTTTTAGTGCTCCTGAGATTGGACATTTTGTGAAATATTCTACCAGAAGTTGACATCTTACATCATACTCCGAATGCTCTGTATTCATCAGCAGATTGTTTTCCTTCATTGGTAGAAATTCTGCCTCTTCAACAAAAGGTACTTCATGTTGAACAATTGGGATGTTGAGGTTTACTTCTGCCATTGTTGATCTTTGTGAATTAGGGTTTGAAATTTAGGGATTTTTGGATTTTGAGTGAGAAACAGGGGATTTTCAGGGTTGAAGTTTTTGTGAGGAAGGTGAGTGATTTTTGAATTTCTGCTGAGTGTGTGTTATATAGTAGTGTTTCAGCAGAGGATTTTGGGTGTATGGAGTTGAAGAAGTATAGAACGTGGCATGTAATGGTGGTTAAGAGATCATTAATTGTCTTTATAACCGTTAGATCGTGTAACGTGTGTTTTTGGTTCAGAATGTAACCGTTGGATCGTGGGTATCAAGACATTAATGAAATGGTTTATCATGTAGTCGTGGTTATGCCCTTTCAACTTAACCCTTCAATTTGTAGTTTCTTCAATCATTCCTTTACGAAAGTGTTGCACTGATTTTTGATTGGAGAAAGCTATCGGTTCTATGATACCTTTTCATCTTTGTGGACCCCATTAGATAGGAGGTCCAATCACCTTCCTTCAAATGCATCCTCTTTTCTTTGTAAGTCAAAGTCCCATTCTGATGATGTCATCAGAAATTCAACATAAATTCTGTTGAGAATGTGTATTGCCTTTTGTTCTGTCTTCTGTTGACCTTTTAGATGTGGTCAACAGAAGTCAACAATTTTCAACAGAATTTTTTGGTTGTGTTTTCCCCCTAAACTTGTGATCCTCTTCAACAGATTTTGAAGTTTTCTCTTTGACAGAAGTTAGAGGTGTACTATTTTTTTTAAGATGAGAGGGAATGAGATAAGATCAGAAGACTCACATTTGTTTTTCTGGTGGCATCCATGTCTCTTGGCTTTTTCTGATATTTTCTAAAACATTTTACTATTGAAGTTTTATGTAACACCTGTGTCATTTCAACCATCAAACAAATTCCAAACCAATGAAATATTGTATTTCATACTTTGGACTTGTATAAATATGTGTATCTTTTGCACATATCAACTCATGTTCGATTTCAAGCTCTAAATCGCTTTCTGGAAGGTTATACACGCACTGATGCGTAAATATAACCAGTTTAATCCAACGAACACTCCGGAATAGTGAAATAGGCTTAACATACCTTAAATAACCTTTACATAACTTAGAAATAAGTTTTGAAGGCTTTGGTATGGCAAAAACATGTTAAATCGCTTACAGGGACTAAAGTTGACAAACTGCGAAAGTATGCCAATTTGAACTGTAACAGACATTCCGGAACATGACCATAAGTTAAACATACCATAAATATCCTTTACATAGCTTAGAAATAGGCTTTGAGGTGTTCGGTATGCTAAAATAAACTTTTGTGTCATTCAGGGACTAAAAGCGTCAAAAAGTGCACAAGTTTGCATTTTTACGCATAACTTACGTTCTGAATACATCCGGACATCCAAAAATTTATGTGAGCATGACTATATTATATTTTAGTGTTCGCCATAAGAAAAATCCATTCGTTTCGTCATTTGGATCGTTTTTCGCGCTTATGCGCATTCCGTCGTAATTAACCGAACATCGCAACTGTACGGCTAAACGAACCGACATCCGAGATATTTTTGAGCACATTTTAAGTTCCCTATACTTTAACTTCATTTTAGAGCTTTGAAATGGGGTTAACGGGCCTTAAACGTGTCGAAAATGGGCTGATTGCACTGCAGGGACCAAAACTGTAATTCTGCCAAAATAAGCTTACGGACCTCAACATCCATAACCTTACGGTCCGTAAGGCAACCTGCAGACCAGATGCAGTGTATTAACAGCCTGTTTGCAGCTGTTTTAACCACAACCACATGTTTGCAACTTGCTTAATCACTAAGATTAGGAGCATATGTGGCTCCATAACCTTTGTGACAAGTGTACGGCTCGGATCGTGGCACGATATTCAAGAAACGATCCTAGCGGCTCTACTTTATCTATAAATACCCACCCCCCCTTTGGCTTAAAAACCCACTAGAATCTGATTGAGGAGCTCTAAGTTGAAGCCTTCGCTTCATACCTGAGCTATTCGATCACGATTAGCATTCGGGGACCCTTCGTAAGTATTCTTTCGTTCTTTTCTTTATTTTACTGATTTTCGAGTCAGAAAGTCAAACTTTGTTTGACTTTCAGCGTTGACCAGTAATGGTCAATGCGAAGTTCGTAGGAACTTCGCAACGTGATTGTAATCACGATGGTCATAGTCCCTTGGGACTATGCCTACTGATTACCACGTTGTCTAGGGTCGTAGGGTAAGCGACCTGATAAATCGCTTATACCTCGAACCCGACCCAGTTTGGTCGATCATTAGGATCCGACCAAACACAGTAGGTGACCATAGTAGGTAGGGAATAACCTTCCGAGGTTATACCCTATGGTCACATCGTTTAAATAGTTGTATGATAGGTAGTTTATATGCCTTAGGTAAATTACCAGAATACCCTTTTCATGTATAATTGGTAATTAAGCATATGTAACCTAAACTTTTGTCACATAACTGATTATGTAACATGTTTAGGCATATAACACTTGTCATAGGACTAGTTAGGCGGTCCGAACGCGTTTCACGCGAACGACGCGTTAAAGTAGCATAAGCTACCTAAACGGGTCGTAATGGGTCGTAGACACTTAGGTTAAGTTTCATTTAGTATGTAGGCTTTGTTAAAACCAAAAGACACGAGTCTCTACACTCGTTTGGTTTACAAACCCTAATGCTACCCGATCCTCCGATTTAGGTCCGGTTTATTAATGTAGCTACCTATACTAGGTGCCGTTTGATATCCGCGATCTCTAGCATTGTTTAGTTGTTACTCAAGGACTACTGAGCAATCTCAGGTGAGTACATAGACCCCTCTTTTACTGTTTTCCAAACTGTTTTGGGGTGGAACACATGTGCCTACTTGTTACTTTCATGTTTTCCTGTTTTGACATCATATACTTACTATGTTCATTAGTACATTATAGTACATGATTTCATATCATCTTATGCTAGGTGTGCCCATTGTGTGCATTACTTAGTACATTGTTTTACATGACATTTCCTGCTAGGTGTGCCCATTGGGTGCATTACTTAGTACATTGTTTTACATTGCATTTTGTTGCATATGCTCATCCAGCATGTGAACACATTATACTACATTTTGAACCGTTGTATCTATGAACCGTTTGTATCTGGGAACCGTTGTACCTGTGAACCGTTTGTATCTGTGAACCGTTGTACCTGTGAACCGTTTATATCTGTGAACCGTTGTATCTGTGAACCGTTTGTAACTGTGAACCGTATTTGACCATACATAAACATTTCTACTATTGTTAAACATTACTTTGGTGGTTTGGTTTGATTAAATGATTAAGTAACGATACGTGTGTAATATGATACAAGCATGGTGGATACGCCGCTGGTACTTCCTATATATAAGTGTTTGTATGGTATTACATATTGTAGCGTTATTTGAATCATTTCAGTTTGAGACATAGAACATTTTATACAAATAACATACTTTTCACAAGACATTGTTTTACAAACAACTTATCTTATACAAACTCATCTTACATGGTTATTTATTTAACCATACATTATTTACTTATTTATACATATCATCTGAACTCATTGTTTTTCAAATGATTTACAAAACAAAGCAAATTACAAGGTTTATGACTAAACATTTTCTCAAACATAAGTCATGAATCTCATTTTCACAAAACCTATGTATCTCACAGGCATTTTTATGCTGACGTACCTATTTTCACATGTGTTTTTCAGGAGCTGTTGCATAAGATGATCAAGATACATATAGGCAGACTTGGGCTTTAGTGACAATAAAAGATGCAAGACTAGTTAATTATGTTGTTTTCCTTGTTTGATTAGACATTGTAACACTTTTAATCAATAAAACAAAACTTCAATTGCCATGGATTTGAGACAATTAATTCTGTTACAACACTCCCCGATGTTTCCGCCACGTTTTGTATGTTCCACGTGGTCGGGGTGTGACAGAAAAGATGGTATCAGAGCCAATGGTTATAGGGAATTAGGTTATTAGTAATGCTTTGACCTAGTCTATAACCTTCTTAGGACCCTAACGCGAGTTTACTTGCGTTTAGTCATAAAACAATACTGTCACCTATCCTTAGGCGACGACCACAACAAGAACATAAATTTCAAAACCGCTTTGAAAACTAATCATCTGTTCTAGGATGATTGATTACTAGGTTTTGAACCCTCTGTTATATGGTTTTGAACCCCTTTGAGTTTTCAAAATCTCGTCAAGGTTTTGGGTTTTAAATAATGTGAACACGTGCAAACTGGAAGGGTGAATGCTTGTATTCTGGGTTTTCTGTCTAGGCAAGCACTTCGTATACATCTCATCAGACGCGAGACCAGTTGTGCTTACCTGGGAATTCTTGGGATGAGTGTTCACTTATAGGCGAGCATATCTTCGCAATACATTATTTTTGACCTATTTACTTTTCACCGGGTCGTTTGTTGCTTTGTAGTAACAAACAAATGACCACTATCCTTGCTTTCATCAGATTTGTTTCATCTCATTCTTTTCGTCTAATCCTCTCACTCGTTTCATTTCATGTTTCCTCTTTAAGAATGCCTCCTCGATGCGAAAGCCAGATAGCGACTGCCGAATTGGCAGAAATCATTGCGCAGCAAATGGCTGCTCAATTCCCAAACCTCTTTGCTCAATGGAATCAAGCCAACAACAACAACAATGGTCCATGCAATTTCAAGAGTTTTAACTCGGCGAAACCACTCAAGTTTAGTGGTTCTGAGGGAGCGACTGGGCTTCTTCAATGGTTCGAGAGCATTGAGAATACTTTCCGCCATGTGCAGTGTCCTGACAATCGCAAGGTCGAGTTTGCTTCGAGTGTGTTCCAGAAGAGAGCCCTTACGTGGTGGAATGGGGTTATGAGAGATCGTGGTGCAGAAGTTGCTCTAGCACAGATATGGGCCGAACTTAGGGCTCTCATGATGAAGGAGTTTTGTCCTCGTCACGAGATCAGGGCTTTGGAAAGGGAATTTGATGATCTTAAGCAAGACAGCGGTGAGCATCGAGCCTACACGGACCGTTATGAGGAGTTAAGTCTGTTATGCCCAAACATGGTCACGCCTTTGGATAAGGCGATCGAAAAGTACATTGATGGCCTTCCCGACTCAATACAAGACATTTCGACTGGTAGCAACCCTACTACAGTTAGACAGGCCATTGAGCTATCTGCAACCTTAACTGAATCAAAGATCAGGAAAGGTAAAAGGTGACAAGAAGCCGGTCGAAGAATCGAAACCAATCGAGGAATCAAAGACCATGGATGAACAGACTGGATCCTCTAAGAAGTCAAAGAAGCGAAAGGCTTCTCAGAACTTCGCCGTGGTCGCTCACAATGATCAAGCCGTCCCCAACCAACCAGCTCAACCCCTTGCCAGGAAACCCTACAACGGAACTGCACCCTTGTGCAACCAATGTGGCCTACATCATCATGCTGGTGTGAAGTGCCGCACATGCCAAGTTTGCGGACTTATAGGTCATACAACGAGGGTTTGCCCAACAGCAGCAGCACCAAATCAGATTAACAACAATCCTGCTCAAGCTCGTTTCCCACTGGGATCTTGCTACAACTGTGGCGAGATGGGCCATTTTAGTAGAAATTGCCCAAGACTTGCTGATGCAAATCCAGCGCAGGGATGAGTATCTGACCGACAGAAGATAACGCTGTTTAGAAAATAATCGAGCCTTGTGTATTATTTTCTTTTATCACAATCTATGAAACAGTTGTTGTTATTGTTGTTTATAAATAAATCTTTCATTTACATTTCAATATGTTTATGTGGTTGCATGTATAAACATATCCCCTACAATACCGACAATCAAGGAACCGCATTCCTTGAAGAACAGACTACTTCCAAATTTCTTCCCTTGTATAATCTCTTGCGTTTCCACGAAAATCCTAAGTACCCGTTTCTTCCAAGAGAAACGATGTACGAGGCGCCAAGTTAATAGCAATCAATAACAAGAAAATAACAATTAAACAATTATGTGGTTATGTGCTTATGTGTTATCCTTTATGTGTCATGTGATCCAATTTATGTTATTCAAATCCTCGTAAAATCTTACATATCTTTGTGCAAGAGATTCATAGTAGGATACCCAAAGGTACTACTTAAATCCTTAATGGACTTCTACGTTGTAGTTAAAGTCCCTTGGATTATAATGTACTACTTCATAATTAGACCCCTTTAGTGGTCTAGTTAAACAGATTGATCCAAAAATCTGGTTAGGGATATCATGTGATGATGTAGCTGAAAGGACTCCTTAGTGGCCTAATTAAGAAGATCCTCTGTTGATCTAATTAAAAGGACCCTATGGTAGTCTAGTCACTCTCATCTCAGGTTTGATATCTTTCCCCACAACATTTCAAAACAAACTGTGCGGACTGTGCAAGGAATTACGTAATTATGGATGCATACCTAATTATGGAATTTAGTGCACAGAAATCACAGCAAGTTCTATCATGTATCAAGAGTTAACCCTATTCATTTCCAATTCTGATGAAGCATCCGTTGAGGAAAAATGAACTAGCTATTCATTTTTCACTTCTGAAGAATATCCGTTGAGGAAATGAATATCCGTTGTTTATCTTTTCATTTCCATTCTGAAGAATAACCGTTGAGGAAAATGAATTATCCATTCATTTTCGTTCTAAAGAATATCCGTTGAGGAAATGAATATCCGTTGTTTATCTTTTCATTTCCGTTCTGAAGAATATCCGTTGAGGAAATGAATATCCGTTGTTATCTTTTCATTTCCGTTCTGAAGAATATCCGTTGAGGAAATGAATATCCGTTGTGAAATCCTTCATTTCCAACTCTGAGGAAGCAACCATTGAAAATGACTCCGTTAGTTCATTTTCGTTTCTGAAGATTTATCCGTTGAGGAAATGAATATCCGTTGTGTAATCCTTCATTTCCAACTCTGAGGAAGCAACCGTTGAAAATGACTCCGTTAGTTCATTTTCGTTTCTGAAGATTTATCCGTTGAGGAAATGAATATCCGTTGTGTAATCCTTCATTTCCAACTCTGAGGAAATAACCGTTGAAAATGACTCCGTTAGTTCATTTTCGTTTCTGAAGATTTATCCATTGAGGAAATGAATATCCGTTGATTTTTCTTTCATTTCAAACTCTGAAGAACAAACCGTTGAGGAAAATGACCCAGTTTGTTCCTTTTCGTTCTGAAGAATATCCGTTGAGAGAAATGAATATCCGTTGATTTTTCTTTCATTTCAAATTCTGAAGAACAAACCGTTGAGGAAAATGACTCCGTTTGTTCATTTTCGTTTCTGAAGATTGGTCCGTTGAGGAAATGAATATCCGTTTGTCTATCATTTTCATTTCCGAACCTGAGGAAACAACCGTTGAAAATGACTCCGTTAGTTCATTTTCGTTTCTGAAGATTTGTCCGTTGAGGAAATGAATATCCGTTTGTCTATCATTTTCATTTCCGTTTCTGAGGAAACAACCGTTGAAAATGACTCCGTTTGTTCATTTTCGTTTCTCAGAATTGTCCGTTAAGGAAATGAATCCCCGTTTGTTTATTCCTTCATTTCCGCTTCTGAAGAATACTCGTTGAGGAAAATGACTCCGTTTGTTCATTTTCGTTCTGAAGAATGTCCGTTAAGGAAATGACAGGATTATGCTTTACATATCTCTGGTGGTTATCTGACACAAAGTCACAAATAGACTCCTACGAATTAATTTCGGGACGAAATTTCCTAAAGTAGGGGAGACTGTAACACCTGTGTCATTTCAACCATCAAACAAATGCCAAACCAATGAAATATTGTATTTCATACTTTGGACTTGTATAAATATGTGTATCTTTTGCACATATCAACTCATGTTCGATTTCAAGCTCTAAATCGCTTTCTGGAAGGTTATACACGCACTGATGCGTAAATATAACCAGTTTAATCCAACGAACACTCCGGAATAGTGAAATAGGCTTAACATACCTTAAATAACCTTTACATAACTTAGAAATAAGTTTTGAAGGCTTTGGTATGGCAAAAACATGTTAAATCGCTTACAGGGACTAAAGTTGACAAACTGCGAAAGTATGCCAATTTGAACTGTAACAGACATTCCGGAACATGACCATAAGTTAAACATACCATAAATATCCTTTACATAGCTTAGAAATAGGCTTTGAGGTGTTCGGTATGCTAAAATAAACTTTTGTGTCATTCAGGGACTAAAAGCGTCAAAAAGTGCACAAGTTTGCATTTTTACGCATAACTTACGTTCTGAATACATCCGGACATCCAAAAATTTATGTGAGCATGACTATATTATATTTTAGTGTTCGCCATAAGAAAAATCCATTCGTTTCGTCATTTGGATCGTTTTTCGCGCTTATGCGCATTCCGTCGTAATTAACCGAACATCGCAACTGTACGGCTAAACGAACCGACATCCGAGATATTTTTGAGCACATTTTAAGTTCCCTATACTTTAACTTCATTTTAGAGCTTTGAAATGGGGTTAACGGGCCTTAAACGTGTCGAAAATGGGCTGATTGCACTGCAGGGACCAAAACTGTAATTCTGCCAAAATAAGCTTACGGACCTCAACATCCATAACCTTACGGTCCGTAAGGCAACCTGCAGACCAGATGCAGTGTATTAACAGCCTGTTTGCAGCTGTTTTAACCACAACCACATGTTTGCAACTTGCTTAATCACTAAGATTAGGAGCATATGTGGCTCCATAACCTTTGTGACAAGTGTACGGCTCGGATCGTGGCACGATATTCAAGAAACGATCCTAGCGGCTCTACTTTATCTATAAATACCCACCCCCCCTTTGGCTTAAAAACCCACTAGAATCTGATTGAGGAGCTCTAAGTTGAAGCCTTCGCTTCATACCTGAGCTATTCGATCACGATTAGCATTCGGGGACCCTTCGTAAGTATTCTTTCGTTCTTTTCTTTATTTTACTGATTTTCGAGTCAGAAAGTCAAACTTTGTTTGACTTTCAGCGTTGACCAGTAATGGTCAATGCGAAGTTCGTAGGAACTTCGCAACGTGATTGTAATCACGATGGTCATAGTCCCTTGGGACTATGCCTACTGATTACCACGTTGTCTAGGGTCGTAGGGTAAGCGACCTGATAAATCGCTTATACCTCGAACCCGACCCATTTTGGTCGATCATTAGGATCCGACCAAACACAGTAGGTGACCATAGTAGGTAGGGAATAACCTTCCGAGGTTATACCCTATGGTCACATCGTTTAAATAGTTGTATGATAGGTAGTTTATATGCCTTAGGTAAATTACCAGAATACCCTTTTCATGTATAATTGGTAATTAAGCATATGTAACCTAAACTTTTGTCACATAACTGATTATGTAACATGTTTAGGCATATAACACTTGTCATAGGACTAGTTAGGCGGTCCGAACGCGTTTCACGCGAACGACGCGTTAAAGTAGCATAAGCTACCTAAACGGGTCGTAATGGGTCGTAGACACTTAGGTTAAGTTTCATTTAGTATGTAGGCTTTGTTAAAACCAAAAGACACGAGTCTCTACACTCGTTTGGTTTACAAACCCTAATGCTACCCGATCCTCCGATTTAGGTCCGGTTTATTAATGTAGCTACCTATACTAGGTGCCGTTTGATATCCGCGATCTCTAGCATTGTTTAGTTGTTACTCAAGGACTACTGAGCAATCTCAGGTGAGTACATAGACCCCTCTTTTACTGTTTTCCAAACTGTTTTGGGGTGGAACACATGTGCCTACTTGTTACTTTCATGTTTTCCTGTTTTGACATCATATACTTACTATGTTCATTAGTACATTATAGTACATGATTTCATATCATCTTATGCTAAGTGTGCCCATTGTGTGCATTACTTAGTACATTGTTTTACATGACATTTCCTGCTAGGTGTGCCCATTGGGTGCATTACTTAGTACATTGTTTTACATTGCATTTTGTTGCATATGCTCATCCAGCATGTGAACACATTATACTACATTTTGAACCGTTGTATCTATGAACCGTTTGTATCTGGGAACCGTTGTACCTGTGAACCGTTTGTATCTGTGAACCGTTGTACCTGTGAACCGTTTGTATCTGTGAACCGTTGTATCTGTGAACCGTTTGTAACTGTGAACCGTATTTGACCATACATAAACATTTCTACTATTGTTAAACATTACTTTGGTGGTTTGGTTTGATTAAATGATTAAGTAACGATACGTGTGTAATATGATACAAGCATGGTGGATACGCCGCTGGTACTTCCTATATATAAGTGTTTGTATGGTATTACATATTGTAGCGTTATTTGAATCATTTCAGTTTGAGACATAGAACATTTTATACAAATAACATACTTTTCACAAGACATTGTTTTACAAACAACTTATCTTATACAAACTCATCTTACATGGTTATTTATTTAACCATACATTATTTACTTATTTATACATATCATCTGAACTCATTGTTTTTCAAATGATTTACAAAACAAAGCAAATTACAAGGTTTATGACTAAACATTTTCTCAAACATAAGTCATGAATCTCATTTTCACAAAACCTATGTATCTCACAGGCATTTTTATGCTGACGTACCTATTTTCACATGTGTTTTTCAGGAGCTGTTGCATAAGATGATCAAGATACATATAGGCAGACTTGGGCTTTAGTGACAATAAAAGATGCAAGACTAGTTAATTATGTTGTTTTCCTTGTTTGATTAGACATTGTAACACTTTTAATCAATAAAACAAAACTTCAATTGCCATGGATTTGAGACAATTAATTCTGTTACAACACTCCCCGATGTTTCCGCCACGTTTTGTATGTTCCACGTGGTCGGGGTGTGACATTTTACCAGAAAAATTTTAGATCCATTTTTAAATTACCAGATTTTGTCTCCTGTCATCAGAAACTTAGAGCTTTGTGTCAAATTTTTGATTTCTGATGATCATGTTTCACATTTACTTTACCCATTTCCCAAACCATAAACCATAAACTATAAGCCAGATAACAAAGTTATATAAGAAGCACACAATAAAAACATATAGACATGCAAAGATTTTTACACAAACAAAACAAAGAAAAACCTAATCAATATCTATCCCTTCCCCGTGTTCCATCTCGAGGAGCAACAATAGGTTAGTTATCAACCCAAAGTTCTGGTTGGTGGGTACAAGCATGCTGAGAATCATGTTTTCTTGAAGTCTCATATCTGCTCTCGGATAACTTGCAGGAATAACTACAAAGTCTAGCTGGCTCGTGATTATCTTCGTCAGAAAATGAGGATAAATCAAGAACGGCCTGCCAACCCACATGTTACTTGCAAAATCTCTCATGAGATAATAAGAGAAATTGTAAGGTACTTTGAGTACAAGTGCACGTATAGGCTCCATCAATCTAAGAGATACTTCATGATGATTGATGACCTTCTTTGAAAAGCATGCACCCATCTGAGTGACCAGATATTGCCATGGCTTGATAAAAGCCATGTTTGTTGATTGCACGTTGTTGGGTTTCCGTATGGTAACCCATTTGCCTCAAGACATCATCCTTTTGAGGCCTTGAGAACATCAGAACACCAGAACATCATTATCATTATCGAGTTGAAGAGCCGTCCTGATGGTGGCTTCATTTAACAGAATTTTTTGATTTAGCACCATACTTTCGATGGCCATCTGTTCTCTGTTCTCATACTCAGATAATGTTGCATTTTTCTAGAAGATTTGAAGAATTTCTGGATGAACAGTTATATGAGCAGTGAGGGCATAGTTCAAGTTACTACCCATGAGCATTTTAAGCACAACTTGACACCCTTCCCATTGAGGACCTTCCAGATTGGTCCTCAATCTAAGATTGTGATATGGATGAAGAACAAGTGGGAAGCATTCATCTTTGATGGTATTCATTTTGTGTGTGTGGGAGAGTATGAGGTGAAGAAGAAGATTTAGAGGCCCTTTTTTTTGTGTGTGTGAGGATGGCAGTTTTTAGCTCAAAGTGGTGATCATTTAAAGTAAACTTAATATTTGCCATAAATGGTATCTACCTACTTGTAGATTTTCTTCACCGCAATCTCTGTTTATTTAATTGATTATCAGAGGGCAGAAAATATAACAGAGATAAGCTTCTTCTCCACTTCACTTGCATTAAATGGTTTAGGCGGCCATTTTCTGGTGATGTATCATGATAGCCTACCAATATGTCACTTCAATCTCCTTAACACTTGATGGGTTGTAATTAATGAAGGAGAGAGAAAGTTTCATATTAACGAGTTCCTAGAAATTTTCTGTTAAATGACGTTACCAGCACTAAGGAAAAAAAATTTTATTTTACCATTTTTTTTAAATGAAAGAAAGAAAAAAAAATTGTAATGTACAGTTTATGAATATGCTGTCAAGAGACATGAATAAAGATGATGACATGCAGGAATTTGTTTTAATGATCTATGATAATTTTGATTATCCAACATATTTTTCTGATGATTCACCAGAATTTCTGATGATTTATCAGGTGTTCTGATGTTGTATCAGATTTTCTGATGATTACATCAGATTTTCTGATAACTTATCAGATTTACTGGTGATATATCAGATATATGTTTTTTTTTATCACTAAACAATTTATCAAGCATTTTTCTGGTGATGAAAACAGAGATTTTTATCATAGAACTGACCATAACTTAGCAGATTAGTCGTTAAGCCTTCAACATAGGCTACTTTCTCTATGGTCAAACATCCATACCTTATGCATCCATATCCCATGTTCCTCCCTTTTACTCCATTTCCAAAATTTACCATTCTACCCAGCTTTGGAACAAAGTTGCTGAGTAAGCTCCTGTCCCCAGTCATGTGCTTAGAGCTTCCTGAGTCGCAGTACCAGATCTGCTGCGCATGATGGTCCTGAAATGGAATGATTAGAGGGTTTTTGGTACCCAGACATGCTTGGGTACTTTTTCTGATGGGATTCTAATCAGATTATTTTTTCTTGTTGGTTTTTCATCAGAAATTCTGTTATATGCTGAGCCATAAACAGATTTTGTATTTTTCTTTTGAAGATGGTGTTGAACAAGCTTCAGTATGTCAACACACATACAATATTTATCAGAAGTTTCTGATATTTTTTCTTGTGATGGAATGAGTGGATAATTTTGAAAAGATGAGTGAACTGCTTCTGGAATCTTTACAGATTCTTGACTGCATTCACTTATGTTTGCTTTGAAGTTTGGTTTTTCAAAAGAGTATTCAGAACAGGTTGACTTGCAAGATTCAGAATCAGATTCTGATGAAAATTTATCAGAAATCTGATGAGTTGCTTTTACAAAGACAGTGGGTTTATTTCCTTTTGATTTATATATCCTAAACCCTCTCCTTTGTTCTTTGGTGTGGACTCAATGAAATTTATAAATTCCTTGGCTTGTTGAAAACCTCTTACATTAATTTCTTTATCACTGATTTTCTTGTAAAGATCTTTTCTTTCATTTTCATAGAACTAAATTTTAGCTCTATGATCTAAACTTTCTTCTATGAGTAATTGGTTTTCAAGAATGATTTTATTCATAGTCATTTGCAACTCATCAGATTTTCTAATATCTGATTGATGTTTTTCTTGCAGATTTAGAAAATCTGACATGAGCTTGTTTAGCTTGTGTTTAAGATCAAGATTGTCAAAATTTACCTTTTGTTCTGAAGTTTCTGGTAGACCTTCAGAAAGTGCCATGAGGCATAAATTTGCCAATTCTTCTACTTTATCATCAGAAGAATTATCAGATAACCATGTATATGTTCCTGCAATTAAGCTAACTTGTTGCTGCTTCTTTGCTTCTTCAAGCTTTTTCTCATAATAAGCAACATCCTTGAGCTTTTTGGTCTTGCATTCTGATGCATAGTGACCCCTCTGCTTGCACTTGTAACATACAACTTCAGCCTTCCCTTTATCCTTAGATCTAACTTCCTCTTTAGATCTTCCATCCATCCTTCCTCTGTCACTTCTCTGGTACCTCTGGCTTCCTCCCCTCAACCTCTGCTCAAATGTTTTGGTGAGCAGCGCTATTGCTTCAGCAAAAGCTGAAAAATCTGATGAAGTATCAGAAATTTCACAACTTTGGCTGTTTGATGGTTGTGGATCATTGGTAAGTGTTGATCTTTGTGAGTTTGAGGTAAGAGCTAAAGATCCCCCTCTTTGAATAGTTTCTTCAAATATTTCTTCCTCTCTGGGGATCAAGATGTTGTATAAGTCATGGATACTCATGTTTCCTAGTTCTAAGGTTGAGGACAAAGTCATGGTTAGACTTCTCCATTCTCTAGGAAGGGCATCAAGAAATTTTATGTTTCTTTCATCATTTGACTTTGTTATTCCAAATTTCTTTAGCTCGTTTAAAAGTTTTGTGAATATTAGATATGTATCATTTAATCTTTCATTTGGCAAACTTTTAAACCTCTCATAGGATGAGACATTGTTTGTTCTTTTGTTTCTTCTCATCCTTTCTCCTCCTTCACAAAGATTTTCCTACTGATCCCATATTTCCTTGGCTGATGAACATGCATTAACTTGTAAAAATATGTCATTGGGGATGGCCATTATTAAAAGTGACTTTGCCCTTTCATCCCCAGCCACCTTTTCCTTGTCTTCCTCACTCCAAAGTATTTCACTTTTGGGAGCTCGGGAGGCAGGGATAGCAGGTGATTGGTCAGTTGCTGGAATAGCTAGTGTTTTGGTCAAAAATTACCGAAGTAATTAAGTGATCAAATTAGTTAAGTGAGGTAGTGTGCTAGAAATGAGTATCGAAAATATGTTAATCAAGTTAATTGTAAAAACAGTTTCAGGATACGGCTCAGTATATAGAGCTGTATCTATGATCAAACAATGAGCAAAAGTAAAGTAAACGACACGAGATGTACGAGGAAAGCCCTTTATCAATCTAGATCGCCGGCATAAAACCTCGGGAGCTGACAATCGCAGCTGCCTTGTTCTTCTATTGCTTCACAAATCAGGATACAGTGCAGGATGTGGTACGGATCGACTAAGTGTTACAATGAAGCTTGAATACAAGTGTAGTGTTTGCGATGAACTAGAGAGTGAAAGTGTACGAGAGTGTTAGTGAAAAATTGTGTGTTCTAAGCTGATCCGCCCCCATCTATTTATAGTAAAGATAAAATAACAAACTACCCTAAACTTGCGGGATCCACCGAATATTCCTTCTTCGAACGTTGTAGACCTGGTCTTTCGGGCTCAACGTCTCTTCCTCAACAAATTCATCCGAGTCTTGTGGAGAAGAAGTCCTCTTGACCGTTAGCAAGTCTCAGCCCTTAACCTGCACGTGATTAATTCAATAAGCCTCAGGATATCGCCCAAGATGTTAGCAATATCCTCTTCCAGCATCCTGGTCACAGATAAACAAACAAAGGCAGGATATTGATCAGGATACGTATGTTAAGAAAATGACCCCTAACAGCTAGTATTTTAGTCATTGGTATATGTGGACCCCTTTCAATGGATTGAAACAGAGCTCGGTCATGACCATTAAGGAAATTGACCATCCTGATTTTCCATTAGGGGTATTCCTCTCTGACCAGAGTCGGAGGTTTGGACATAGAACCAATGTTAAAAGCATTATTCCAGGATTGAAAGCTGGCCATATTTAGAGAAAAGAAGATGAGCGATTGATCGTTTGAAAATAATTTATTCAATCTGCTCTGATACCAATTGTTGGACCCAGTATGGCCTGAACAACTTCTTTTCACGTAATATGGCAAGTGATTTCAGTAGATGTGAAAAAGATGTGCGGAAATGGAAATCAGACTTTCAGAAACAAGACCTACAGAATTATCAAGTTTATATCACTTTGAAACAAAATGGTTTACAAGGTGATTGTAAGATTATTATCTAATACAAATGAATCTTGAATTCTGTGGGTGAGAGGGCAATGGAGTTTTGATGTATGTGTGAATGCTAAGCTTCAAACTCAATTGTCTTCTGCTGGTTGGGCCTTCTATTTATAGAAGGCTGGGTGCATGAATAAACAATAGTTTCTTCATGCAATAAGTCCTGCAAAAAGTAGCCATTTGACATATTCATTGAATCCAACGTTCAAGTTGCCTTTTTCATCATGATATCCAATAATGTCAACTTGCTTCGGTAAGTGTGGCAGGATAGAGCTGATTTCAGACAAGTGGGGTATTTCATCAGAATTTCTGATAAACCACTTCATTAGAAATTCTGGTGAACAAATCATCAGAAAAATCCTGATGATCAGAATCGTCAGAAATTGATGATATTTCATCAGAAATATCATCAGATCCATCAGAAATGACCTTCTCTGATAATCCAATTCAGCTATTGATCAACTTGTGATTCTTTGAAGTAGATGATGTGCATTTCAGTTGTCCTATCTGATCTTCTTCTTCTTGTTGTGATCTTCAGGACTGTTATCTCTTCATAGATCAAGTTGATTGTGATTTTCTTCAATACTTACAAATAAAGTTTCCTAACACTTCATGTTTTTCCAAGATCGATCTGCGTTCTTGGTATCATCAGCTTCGTGTTCTTGAAGAAGATATTCCCAAAACTGCTTTCCGTACAAGATATGGGCACTACGAGTTTACTGTCATGCCTTTTGGTTTGACAAATGCCCCAACTATCTTCATGGATTTAATGAATAGGGTTTGTAAACCTTATTTAGATAAGTTCATCATTGTGTTCATTGATGATATTCTCATTTATTCGAAGTCTCGAGCCGAGCACGAACAACACCTTCGTTTGACACTGGAACTCCTGAAGAAGGAACAACTTTTTGCTAAATTCTCCAAATGTGAATTCTGGCTTAAAGAAGTTCAATTTTTGGGTCATATTGTTAACGAACAGGGTATTCATGTGGATCCATCCAAAATTGCGGCAATTAAGGATTGGAATACACCTACGACACCACCAGAAGTTCGATCTTTTCTTGGTCTCGCTGGATATTATCGTCGTTTCATTTCAAACTTCTCAAAGATCGTGGTTCCACTCACTGCTTTGACTCAGAAGAATAAGGCTTTTGAGTGGGGACCCAAACAAGAAGAAGCGTTCCAAACGCTGAAACAAAAACTATGTGATGCTCCTGTTTTGTCTTTGCCCGAAGGAAACGATGATTTCCTTGTCTATTGTGACGCGTTGAAACTAGGCCTTGGTTGCGTTCTTATGCAACGAGGTAAAGTTATAGCTTATGCGTCAAGACAACTAAAAGTTCACGAGAAGAACTATACGACTCATGATCTTGAGTTAGGAGCTCTGGTTTTCGTGCTTAAAATCTGGAGACACTATCTCTATGGAACGAGGTGTGTGGTTTTCACAGATCACAAAAGTCTCCAACACATTCTCAATCAGAAGTAGCTGAATATGAGCCAACGACGCTGGGTTGAACTCTTGAGCGATTATGATTGCGAAATTCGCTACCATCCTGGTAAGGCAAATGTCGTAGCCGATGCGCTAAGTCGAAAGGAACGAACCAAGCTTCATTGTGTTCGAACTCTATCCGATATTCAATCTCGTGTCCTACAAGCTCAACGATCTTGTGTAACCAAAGGCTTATTGAAATATGAGCTACCACGTCAACTTGAGCTTAAACTCGAAACGAAAGACGATGGGTTACTCTATTTCAAGGATCGTTTGCGGATTCCGAAACAAGACGATCTTCGCACTTTAGTGATGGATGAATCTCATAAGTCTCGATATTCTATCCATCCTGGTGCTGACAAAATGTACAAGGATCTTCGTACTTAGTATTGGTGGCCTGGTATGAAAAAGGATATTGCCTTGTATGTATCGAAATGCCTAACTTGTCTCAAAGTCAAGGCTGAACATCAACGACCATCTGGTTTGCTTGTACAACCAGAGATACCAGTATGGAAGTGGGAGAACATTGCAATGGATCTTATCACTAAGTTACCGCGTACATCTAAAGGTCACGATGCTATTTGGGTTGTTATCGATCGATTAACGAAGTCAGCTCATTTTATTCTGATTCTCGAGGATCTATCTGCTGATAAACTTGCAAAGATTTATGTTGATGAGATTGTATCTCGACACGGTGTTCCTTTGGATATCATTTCCGATCGTGATGCTCGATTTTCATCTCACTTATGGAAGACCATGCAATCTGCTTTGGGAACCCAACTAAATCTAAGCACTACTTATCATCCCCAAACAGATGGACAAACCGAGAGAACGATACAAACATTGGAGGATATGCTTAGAGCATGCGTCATAGACTTTGGTGGTAATTGGGATTCTCACCTGCCGTTGATTGAATTCTCTTATAACAACAGTTATCATGCTAGCATTAATATGGCACCATTCGAAGCTTTATACGGTCGAAAATGCCGTTCACCTGTGTGTTGGAATGAGATCGATGAAGCTCAGCTTACTGGACCTGAGCTCATTCTGGAAACAACAGACAAAATCAAGAAAATTCACGATAATCTTGTGACAGCCAGAAGCTGTCAAAAGAGTTATGCGGATATGCGACGCAAGCCCTTAGAATTTCAAGTCGGAGACCGTGTCCTACTCAAGGTATCTCCTTGGAAGGGAGTGGTGAGATTTGGAAATAAAAGGAAAACTTTCACCTTGATATGTTGGACCAATTAAGATTGTTGAAAGAATTGGAAAGGTTGCCTATCGACTAGAGCTACCTCCAGAGCTTGGGAATATTCACCCAACATTCCACTTGTCCAATCTACGAAATTTTTTGGTCGATGCTGATCTTCATATTCCGCTCGACGAAATTCAAGTTGATGAAACGATGCACTTTGTCGAGAAACCTGTGGAGGTAGTGGACCGTGAAATCAAGCAGTTGAAGAACAAGCGAATTCGATTGATCAAGGTTCGCTGGGAGTCCAAACGTGGCCCAGAGTTTACATGGGAACGTGAAGACAAAATGATAGCGAAATATCCGCAATTGTTCTCACAAGTTTCCTCTAGATAAAATTTCAGGACGAAATTTCCTAAACTATGCTTTGTAATCAATGTATAATGTAAAACAATATCAATTATCAATAAAACAATGTGTTTTGGTGTTATTATATGTGTATTTGTGTTTGATGATTTTACGTTTTGATTCGAGTTCGGTTTCAAGCTTTAAATCGCTTTCTGGAAGGTTATACGCAAACTAGTGCGTAAACGCAGTCAGTTTAACACGACAAACACTCCGGAATAATGACATAGTCTTAACATACCTTAAATAACCTAAACATAACTTAGAAATAAGTTTTGGATTGTTTGGTGTGTCGAAAACAAGTCTATTCGATTGAAGGGACTATTTATGTCAAACTACGAAAGTATGTCGATTCGTTCTATATTGACATTCCAGAACTTGATCATAAGTTAAACATGCCCTAAATATCCTTTACCTAGCTTAGAAATAGGCTTTGAGGTGTTTGGTGCGCAAAAATAAACTTATTTGATTAGCAGGGACTAAAAGCGTCAAAAAGTGCATAAGTTTGCATTTTCGCGCATATCTTACGTTCTGAATATATCCGGACATCCAAAAATTTTTGTAATCATTAAAATATCTTATTTTAGTGATTGGAATGTAAAAATTCCATTCTTCGCTTAATTTGGATCGTTTTTGCGTCCGTTACGACTTCCGTCGTAATTAACCGAATAACGCAACCGTACGACCAAACGCACCGACATCCGAGATGTTTTTGAGCATATATTAAGTTCCCTATACTTTAACTTCATTTTAGAGCCTTGAAATGGGGTTAACGGGGCTTGAACGTGTCAAAAATGCATCGAAAGCCAAGTTTTGGGCTTGCAGGGGCCAAAAGTGACAATCTGCCAAAGTTGCTAGGCGGGGCGCGTAAGCCTAGCCCTATTCCAACGCGGCCCGTGATAGACTGCCAGTACAGAAACACTGAACCTGGTCTTTCTAGCTGTTTTTGATGGTTTTGTTCATAGTTTTGCAATACCATTTGATGGATTTTAGTGTCCCATGGTATATGAAAACCTTGTGCCCACATGTATGGCCAAGATTGAAGCACAGATTGCAAGAAATGATCCTAACGGTTGTGGGACTTCTATAAATACCCAAAATTTTTCATTCATTCCTCACACGCTTGGTCTGAATTGCTATAAGTTGAAGTTCAAAACTTCATACCTGAGTATTTTGGATCAAGATCTTCCTTGCTTGGACCCTTTGTAAGTTTCTTTCATGCTTTTATGCATTTTTAAGCATAAAATTCAAACAGTGTTTGACTTTCTGCTTTGACCAGTCTTTGGTCAACACAAAGTTCGTTTGAACTTTGCAACGTGAGCGTAATCACGATGGTTATAGTCCCTTGTGACTATACTTACGTATTACCACGTTGATTAGGCGTAGTGACGAGTCATAGTTTCGGTTAAAATGCGTATCTATGTGTATTTTGCAACCAAACTTTTCTTGGGTATCAAAACCTATTTTCTAACTTAGTTAAACATGTTTTAACATGTTTAACTCGTCACTTTTAGTCTAGTGCTTGTATAGGGTCGTAAGATAAGCGGTCTTAACAACCGCTTAGACTTTCGAACCCGACCCGTTTGGTCGATCATTAGGATCCGACCAAGCATATTTGTGACCATAGTTGTATAGGGAATAACCTTCAGAGGTTATACCTTATGGTCACTTAGTTTAATTAGTTGTATGATAGTTAGTTTATATGCCTTAGGTAAATGACCAAAATGCCCTTTTCATGCATAATTGGTAATTAAACATATGTAACTTAAACTTTTGTCATTTAACTGACTATGCAACATATTTAAACATGTTTAGGCATATAATACTTGTCATAGGACTAGTTAGGCGTCTCGAACGCGCTTTGCGCGAACGACGCGTTAAAGTGGCATAAGCTACCTTAATGGGTCGTAACGGGTCGAAAGCACTTAGGTTTAGTTCCGTTTTAGAATGTAGGCTTCGTTAAACCATATCATATGAGTTCCAATACTCATTTGGTTTACAAGACCTCATTATATCCGATCTTCCGATTTAGGTGTCGATTTATTAACTAGGTGATCTGATTACTAGGTGCTACTTGATTTCCTTGTTTTGCTTGAGTTTGTTGAGTTATTTGGATTGAGGATACTTTTCACTTCGATGTGAGTACATAGATCCCCTCTTTTTACATGTTTTGTGGTAACTATGTTGTCACACCCCGACCACGTAAAACAACAAAACGTGGCGGAAACGTCGGGGAGTGTTGTAACAGAATCATTGTTTCATAACACATGGAAACTGAAATATTGTTTTATTGATTAAAAGAGTTACAATGTCTTGACAATCAAAGAAACATAACATAAATAACTAGTCTTGCATCTTTTATTGTCGCTAAGGCCCAAGTCCGCCTAAGTGTGTCTTGATAAATCCTATGCATCATATCCTGAAACACATGTGAAAATAGGTACGTCAGCATAAAAATGACTGTGAGATACATAGGTTTATGAAAATAGGATTCATGACTTATTGTTTAAGAAAATGTTTAGTCATGAACCCTGTAATTTGCTTTGTCTTGTAAATCATTTGGAAAACGATAAGATCAGATGATATGTATAAATAAATGTAAGGTTAAATGAATAACCATGTAAGATGAGTTTGTATAAGATAAGTTGTTTGTAAAACAATGTATTGTGAAAAGTATGTTATTTGTATAAAATGTTATATGTAAAAATTGAAATGATTCAAATAACGCTACGATATGTAATACCATATAATCACTTATATATAGGAAGTACCCGCGGCATATCCACCATGCTTGTATCATATTACACACGCCTCGTTACTTAAATCACTTACTCAAACCAAACCAACAATGTAAGATGTCTATGTTTAAACCAATTGTCAAAAGTCCTTGTATAAACCATGTCAAATGTTGATAGTCCAAAAGTAGTCAAGTAATGTGTAATAAATGTTTATGTCAAGATATAAATCATGCAACGTATAACCAATGTTGAAGATGTTTATGTGTCAAATGTAAATCATGTAATGTGTAACCAAAATGATATGTATGGCTAGTGAAATGCATCAACTAAACCATAAGTGAAATGCACAAAACAAAGTATTGAAGTAAAACTTGGTTTAAATCAAAGTTATGTTTTGTGTAGTAAATGCATGCTATACTGATATAGACATTTATGCGGTATTGTGAAAATTCATACATCCAAGCCTTGCGACAGTCGGATAACCATGTAAAAATGGGTTATCAAAAGAATATGTATTCGGATTCGGTCATTCCTTACGTCCAAACAAACCCGAGATTTCAGGAATGGGATTTGTCAAGTCCTATGGTACCACTACCTACTACCGAGCGGCATGATCGGTGTTAATGAATGTATAGTATAGTATAGTTTAAACAAACCAAATGTCATACCAAAATGTAAGCAAAAATGTAATGTAAAACCATGTACATTGATCCCCTCTTTTTACATGTTTTGTGGTAACTATGTTGTCACACCCCGACCACGTAAAACAACAAAACGTGGCGGAAACGTCGGGGAGTGTTGTAACAGAATCATTGTTTCATAACACATGGAAACTGAAATATTGTTTTATTGATTAAAAGAGTTACAATGTCTTGACAATGAAAGAAACATAACATAAATAACTAGTCTTGCATCTTTTATTGTCGCTAAGGCCCAAGTCCGCCTAAGTGTGTCTTGATAAATCCTATGCATCATATCCTGAAACACATGTGAAAATAGGTACGTCAGCATAAAAATGCCTGTGAGATACATAGGTTTATGAAAATAGGATTCATGACTTATTGTTTAAGAAAATGTTTAGTCATGAACCCTGTAATTTGCTTTG
>JARYGA010046674.1:0-26173 GCA_030545235.1 Helianthus tuberosus
TATACCACACAAATTAAAGCAATAACAGGTAAACTTGCAAGCCATATACTTAGCCAAGCAAAACTTGTACACTTTAATCACAATTACAAACCCTAATAGCAAACCTGTGCCAGGGGCCAGATAGTAGGATCGTCACTCTAATGGTGCCTACCCAAGTCTTAGCACAGGAGCCAAACACAACCAGAAAAAACAATAGACAGATACAACACAAGAATACATACAATCAAGGCAACAAATCACAAAATATGCAACAGAGTGTACCCTCTCTGTGTCCCAATCAACAAACCGGCCCAACTACTCCGGCAATAATAATGTCTAATGCAAGAACATAATTAAAAGGCTGAAGAAAAGAATAACACGACCTGATGCGAAAAACTCCAAGCAATCTTCGTGAACTACAGAGACCTACGAGAATCCCTTTGAAAAACTTCAACAGCAACAAACCCTAATATTAGGGTTTCTGTTCCTCACACAGGCAACGAATCCAACAGTAGAAATGGTCATCATCCTTTGTCCTATTTGTACATCCTTGTTCAAGCATCGGTGAGCAGCAAGAACCTCTTTCAGATTCAACATCAGTTCACCCATTCCCATGAATACCACATTCGTAACCCTATTGTTAAATTCATCCTCTATCGCCAACACCTGCTCCAAAATCTCATGTGCTTTAAGATTTCTAGCGAAACCTCCTTTTCCAATAGCACAAAATGAGCAACGTAGCAGGCAGCCGACCTGTGATGAAACACAAGCTGTAAGGCGAACCGGGCCTTTATCATCTTTTACCGGTATGCCAACAGTTTCCACCAGTCGATTATCTTCCAGTTTTATCAGCAACTTGATAGTATTGTCAGTTGCAGTAACATAACTATGCACAGATGATCGCCCAACCACCCAACCGGCTTCTTGGAGTTCGGTTCTGAATGCCAGAGGCACTAAGAGCCAACGTAAACTGATTCCGTTAAGAAAAGAAGCAAGTGTTCGGAAAAAGAAATGTTGGACCGTTCTATGACCCTGAAAAGTCAGTCAAGGATGTTCATCTTCATGTATGAAGGCGGAATAAACATAAATGAAGTTATAACAGCTTTCCTATTCAATTCCTTCTCGTTTATTGCTTTCTGAGTTAAATTTGACAGAATTCGGTTACACAAGCAATGACCTAGTCTCGCTCATACGTACATAATGAAGTCACTTGTGAGGGTATTTATACTTGTTCTGATTTTGCTTATATGTCAGTGACACAAAAGCGGAATCACTAAGTGACATATAAGCGAAATCACTAAGTGACATATAAGCGAAATCCCTAGTGTACATAAAAGCGGAATCTCCTCTAACCTATGTTCACAAAAGCGAAATTAACAATATAAAACCCTAATTTAACTCTCAAGACCCTATGTTGACTATCTTGACTTAAGACTTGATGTAGACGTAGTCAACAGACATTCCGTGCACCAACAGACTCCCTCTTGGATGTTGACGAAGTCTTTAGCTCCGAGTCTTTAGTCTTGATCTTTTCTCCAACTCTGTCTTTTCATCATAAACAACTCTATCTTCACAGGTTCACAATCTTGTCCTGGCTCCATCTTCAGACTTCCCTTTGACCATTGATCCAGACTCCCCCTTTCACAGACTCCCCCTCTCAGTATGCTAGAATCTGAGGTCTTTATCTGGTTCAAGCTTTGACATTTAGCTTCCATGGGAATAATGAAGTCCAAAACCTGTGTCTCAAACATCAAACATTACAAACTTATCTATTCACAAAAAACACATTCTATCAGCTTTAAAAATCCACTCAAGTATTCAGGTCCAAATTAATGACCCTGATCACTTGATTAATCTACCAAGTTCAATTTAATGACCCAGGTTGATCATATAACGAATCAAACTGATTTTGAAAACAACAATTTACATTTTCTGAAAATAACAAGTATCAAATTAATGAACTTGTTTTTGACTTTTCAATAAATCAAACTCTATCAAGATAAGCTCTCCTCATTCTTCAGTCCAGAACCTCCTGCATCTGCTTCAATCATCTGAGAATCTAACAATCAACTCTCCACTTTGGTTTGTCTAAAATAAAGCAGAAATAAAATCTTTTTGGATTTTATAAAGTGTTCTAAACTAAGAAATGAAATACAGAAAACTTAAATTGCAGAAAGTAAACAAAGTAAACTATTTACAAACATATTTTTGGCGAGCGTGTCAGGGAATCATATCAACTATCAGACAAATTACAAGTACCGTTAAGCTTCATTTCATACTCAGACTTAAACAATTCACCTCGATTGTCGATATAATGATCCATCGTAAATTCTCACACAAATTTCAATTTACTCAGGATACGAATTAGATGAATTATGAACTTAGCTCATTCATGTGTCCCACCTCTTGAATATACTCCCGTATCCAGAATCCCAATTATCAGTCTTACAGGTGAGTATACTACAATGATATATGTACATAAATTAGGTATGCGAGGGCCGAGGGATCTCAGGTCGATACTTCCGTATACGCAGAGAGATATCAGCTTCGACTTTACGGTATGTCCCCTTTAGAGGATCTTTTTGCTACAACAACAGCGACTATCAATTTTATTGTTTCATCGGCATGCTGAGGGTTTATGCTATGTTTCAAGCATTGCAGAAAGTATTATCCAAGGACTAGGTCAGAACTACCGTTCAGAAGAAGTCCCGGAATAATACCCCAGACATCATTGAGTATAAAGACCTAGTATATCAGATTATGAGACCTTTCAAACGAGATTTCAGGGGTTACCTATATATCCAAGTATTGTTCCCCACGAATTTCACAAGTTTGAAATTTAGGTTTATATCCCGAATAAATCTACTAAATGTGCGAAAATCTATCGACAAATCATTAGTGAGACTGTTTATGTTAGGACTGGTTTGACTCCGAACGATTGCTAACCGACTCGTGCGACGTGCGGAATCCGTGCACGAGTGAGACCGAACACACGAACAATAATATAACTGTGATTCTATTCAAAGATCTGAAATCGTTACAGGAACCGTGAATCACCTAGACACTTTCTCTCTCTAGTTTCTCTCTCTAGAACTAGAGCTCTCAAATGTAGCAAATGAGCAAAAGTGTCAAAAGTCTTCCAAAAGTCTCTAAACTAAGCCCTAACTCCTCTATTTATAGGCCAAGGGTTATAAGGGATTTCCCCCTATTTACAATAATGCCACCTTGCCTTTTTCTATCTAATATTACAATGTAAGGCTAGTTTGCTTTAGTTTCAGCTACGACTTGAGATGACGGAGGCGATAGACATACTGCACTAACAGACTCCCCCTTGGATATTGCCGCAGTCAATCTCAATCATTGAGTCAAACTCGTAGCTTCTTTTCTTTCTCTCTCTCTAGCTAGAACAGAATCCCCGTGGATCTGTTTTCAGCTTCAGCTTCTTTCTTTCAATAGACTCTTCAGGCTCCCCCTTTCGTCAAGCTTCCGTGCTTTTGGGATCGACACCTGGCTTTCCGGTTACAAGCTCTTCCGGGAAAGAATCCTGGCTCCTATGCACGCTTCCCCTTGCGTTGAGCTCGTCTTCAGACTCCCCCTTAGACTCGGCTATCGGGATCGTAGTCTGGAATCTGCAATCCTCAAACATTTATAAGTAAAACGTTTTACAGTGAAAACATTTTCAGTTGTCCAGGTATCGTAACCTGGCTCTATTAAACTTTCTAAATCAAGATCCTGGGACTAAGATATAATAATATGAATATATCCAGAATTACTTGATACTCTCCCCCTATCAACATGCTTCAAAGATTTGGCAGTTTCAGCGAACCGGATCGGAAACTGACTCTTTTCAGATTTTAACAATAAAAGAATCCAAATCCCTCACAGTTAATCATCCAAGTCCAAATTAATGACCTTGGAGATATCACAAATTGTTTTTGATTTTTGATTTTAAAAACTTCAAGTTTCAAATTAATGAACTTGTTTTATTTTCAGAAACACGATCAGCATACTTAGATTTTCAAACTCAGTTCTCAGACATCGGTTGTCGAAAATAAAGCAGAAATCTAAAATCTTTTTGTATTTTTTCTGAAAATAAAAAGCAGTAACGAAATATGTACAAACATATTTACAGACAATATTTTTGTTTGAGTTTGCGTCAGAGGGTCATATCAGTTTTTGACAAGTCACAAGTACCGTTGAGCTTAGTTACACATTAAGAATTAAACAATTCACTTAGATTGTCGATATGCTGATCCACTTAAATTTTCACACAGAGTTCAACTGATTCAGGATACGAATTAGGTGTTTTAAAAACTTAAACTCATTCATGTGTCCCACCTTTTGAATATACTCCAGTATCCAGATCCCAATATTCAGTCTTACAGGTGAGTATACCTAGATGATATCTGTAAGGGGTTAATAAATTATGAAGAATCATGAGAGCTCAGGTCAGAACTACCGTTCAGCAGAGAGATCATGACTTAACTTGTGGGTGTGTCCCCTTTAGAGGATCTTTTTTTACAACAGCATTGCTAAGCAATTTTATTGTCTTATCATATATGCTGAGGGTGATGCTATGTTTCAAGCATTGCGGAAAGTATTATTCGGGGACTAGGTCAGAACTACCGTTCAGCAGAAGTACCGGAATAATACCCCAGATATCACTGAGTATAAAGACCTAGTATATCAGAAAGAGGGACCTTTCAAACAAGATTTCAGGGGTTACCTATATATCCAAGTAGTGTTCCCCACGAAATAAGCAAGTATTTGAATTTAGGTTTATATCCCGAAAAAGTTTACTAAATGTATAAAAATCTATCGACACATCCACGGTGAGATCGTTTAACACTTTTTAACTTTCCAATTCTTTAGCGTACTGTAACTGTCTACTGATGTACTATCATTTCCTCTTTTTACACAAAAACTCAATTTTGAATTTTATCATGTTTTTGGCTTTTTCAAATTTTCTAATGTTTTTGGATTTTCTGACAATATTACTCCCCCTAAAATGCAAAATCATTTAAAGAAAATTTGACAACCAATACTGATAGCTTTGTCTCGCCATCCATTTTCTGCTTCAAGTGCACTGATTTGCAGAAAATCTAACGTACCCCCATGATTTACAACCCATTGATTTTCGACAGTTTGAAAACCGTTTTTCAATCTTGTGAAAGTAATCATGTTTGTTCAGCCGTGAGGGTTTCGGCGTATTCAATCAGAACTCCCCCTTACAACAAACTATTTTCCCATAATGATTTCAAAACACTTAAGTTTGTGTTAATCAGAATGGTTTTTTCGGAAAAATTAGTTTGTTTACCCATCACTTGTGGGTTCGGGGTCATCTCATCACCTTGTTCTCTTTTAACCATTTTGAAAATTTTAACATTATTAGGTCAAATACCACTATCACTTGTAGAAAATCAAGTACAAGTTAATGTCCTTGATTAACCACTAGTAAGACGAAATATCACAGTTACCATCCTGTGAATTTCTCAAGAATGATGCCGATACCTGCTTCACACTTACCAACCTGGAAGCTCCGGCAAGTTAGATATTCAACCAACAGATTTTGACACCCAAGCCTGACCAGCCTTAGGTGCATTTTGAGCTTTTCTCTTTTCTTCATAAAATTCTTTCACTCCTTTTTCCTTACCATCAGCCATCTTGCTAAAAATATGTTTAACATTGTTATTAAACATTTTTCCAGCATCAACACCATTTGATTTTAGGTTTGCGGCTCGTAATGGTGGAAAGTTCTCATCATTCATTAATGGAATTGTCTCTTCCTTTTTTACCTCAACTTGTGGCTCATCTGATTTTGTGGAATCAGATTCATTGCCCGAACTTGGCTTGTCTGACTTGGATGAGCCAGATTCATCGCCAATAACTTTCTTTTTCTTCTTGTTTGTCCTCAGATTTGCATCTGAAGAATTCGATTTGCTTGGCTTTGCAGTCGAGTGAATCGATTCATCAGAACTTTTATTCGAACCAACTGGTGAACCTGAAGACAAAATCTTCTCCAAATACTCTCTCGCCTTCTTCCTCTTCTTCCTCAGTCTGTCTCTCTGCCCATGTGAAAGCTTTACTTTCTTATCTTCCACTTTCTGTTCTTTGGGCTTGACAGTGACTGGTTTCTTTACTGTTCTTTGAGATTCAACCCTCGATCTTCCCATTGATCTCCTTGGGCAATCTTTGGCAATATGTCCTCTGATTTGACAATTATAGCATCTTCTTGTCTCATAACTCCAATTCTGGCAGTTAACAGCAATGTGTCCTCTCACACCACAGGTGTAGCACACTCTGTTATCGTACCATTCACCACTTTCACACCATATGCTTAGATCATAACATTGTCTGGCTTTGTGGTAATCATCACTCTTCTTGAAAACTGGTTTTCGCTTTGAAGCACTGTGGTCAAACCTGCACCACTTATTATCAACTTTTTGTGAGTTTTCATTTACAAATTTTTGTGATTTTTTATAATGATCGAATGACTGAACTGATGAGCTTTTATTTTCATTTTTAAAATTTTTCGAATTTTTTACTTTTTGTTTCTGTTCTACACTCTTCTTAACAGGTTTTTGCTTAGAACATTCACCTGTTTCAGTAGATTGCAAAACAGTATTTTTAAATTTTTCTTGTAAATCTAAAAATATTTTTCTTTTCTTTTCTTTTTCTTTTTCATCATCAGCTTTGTCATCACAATCTTCAATTTTGACTTTGTCAAAATTTGTGACATTGTCACTTATTGGAACAGAATTGATCGGTTTTGGACAAACATATGATGTAGAAGTCACAAAACTTTTCAACTTGTTTTCTAAATCAACAATTTTCTTTCTATTACATTCGGCTTCTTTTTCAAGTCGAATGATTTTCTCAAGATGAGAATTTATTGAACATTGTTTTTCAAGATTATTTTTACCAAAAACATCTCTCTCATCTTCTAAAATCTTTAACTGACTTTTGAAATCATTTTCAAATTTTAATTTTTCATTTTCAAACTCTTTTTCTTTTTCTTTCAAAATCTTGTTATCCAATGTCAAACTGTCCATATCACTCAACAGTTTGATATTTTCAGATTTTAATTTTTCACAGTTCAAGCGCAACTCCAGAATCTGTTCATCATCAGCTTTCTTCCCATCTTTCAAAGATTTGTTTTCCAATGTCAAATTCTCCGCATCACTCAAGAATTTGGCATTGTCTGCTCCAAGTTTATCACATTTTGAGCATTTTTCATTCATCTTTTCAACATCAGCTTCTTTCTTTGTTTCCATCCTGAATGTTCCTGCACAAAAAATTTTAACAAAATCAAGAGGGTTTGCATATTCATCAATAAAACATCCTCTCTTAATATCATATTTCATGACATTTTTTGCAGCAAGACATACAGAAAATCTTTTTCTCATTTCGATGATCACTTCCAAATTTATCTTTTCTAAATCCCTCTTCATCTCATTCATCAACTCTTCTTTTCTTTTTTCTTTACCAAACTTATGTGATCTGAGCTTATCGATGAATTCTCTAAAATGAAGCTTTAAGAAACTAGCATCCCTTTTTAGTTCACTTAAAAATTCATTCCATTCTAAAGGTAATGCATCCACAAATTTTGAAATTTTTTCAGCATTTGAAACCCTTATCTCATATCTATCGAACTTATCAATCAAATCATCAAACCGTCTGTCCAATTGTTCCAAAGATTCATTTTTCATGCACAAGAAATTTTCGAATCTTTTAATACAGAGATCCTTCTTATTTTTCTTATCAATCCAAGATCCAGAAGTCCAAACGTTTAAATTTTTAAGATTCTCGTTTTCCTGTTCATCAAACGTTTTAGCCATCTTGAATTACCTGAAAATAAACAAACAAGATTAGTTCGATTACTATCAAACAACTTGATTGTACAAATACTCGAGTGGGGATCCGGATGACTTGTTTTTTAATCGAGTGGCAATGGCACTATACGACAAATCGTTATCTGAATTGTGATTTTCAACAAATTCTCACATGCAAGCTGCCAATAATCCTTCACGTGATAATCTGATTTCAATTAAAGTGGCTAAATTCTCAAATAAATGTCATGCATGTGCTCACTCTTATCAATAATATTCAATAGTAATGGCTGACAATATATGACAAAACAGATTACAAGAACATGTTGACTAAGTGATATTCACGGGTGATAACACAAGACTCGGATTGCTATCCGCTCGGATGGTGATCCGCTCGGATAGTAATCCGCACGAATATTATTCTATGTTATCCGCACGGGTGATGATGTTATCCGCGCAGACAAGTTGTCCGTGCGAGTGGCAAGTCAACAAGTCAACACGGATTAATGAAATGTTATCCGTGCGGGTGGCAAGTCAGCAAGTCAACACGGATGGCTGAAAGTAATCCGTGCGGGTGGGAAATGATGCTATCCGCACGAGTGGGTGCTATCCGTACGGGTGATGAACCGCCCGGTGATCTTCAACAGCAAAAATCAACATAGTCACGTGCTTATTGAAATATGAAATATGAATCAAAGCACATGCAATCTCTTAATGAATTCAGTGGCCGACAATCAATTAATATACATGCATACAGATGGCAAATCACGTGCAATCTTATTGAAAAACACAAATTCACATGGAATGATCACCGAATGCACAAGTTCACCGAAGACAGAATGATCACGTGATTTGCTGACACACTTAAATATTCACATGCACACTTTTAATTCTCGATTGATTTTATGAATCAATAAACGGTGCTGACAAGATTGATTAAAGTTGACTAAGTGACTTGTTCGGGTGAGATGTGGTGACACGTATAGCTTTGATGCGGATTACTTAACCGTCCGGATAGGTCAACAAAGGTCAAAGCGGATTGTTTATCCGCGCGGGCGACTTATCCGGATGAAAAGTTATCCGTGCGGGTAACTAGTCAACAAGTCAACAAAGGAATCTTGAGTCTAATTGTTATCCGTGCGGGTGGCAGGGTCAACAATAGTCAACCCGGATATGTTATCCCGCACGGATTGCCATCCGTGCGGTGAACAGTAGCAACTTTCAACATTTTTCGATCAAAAAATCTCAAATTTCTCCAAATGGCTTCAAATTAAGAGCTGAAAATTCGTATGCTTGTAGATCAGGTACTTTCGCATATCATATCCAAAATTCAGCAATTTTCGACCGTAAAAACCTGTTCAAATTGACAAAAATCAGATAAGAACGTGAAGAACAAGAAAAATATGAGAATTTTGACAAATCTGGATGATTTAGGCTCTGAATCTGATCAAATCTTGAACGAAATCGTGCGTTTGATCCTCGCAACCGAGCACCTGCTCTGATACCACTTGTTAGGACTGGTTTGACTCCGAACGATTGCGAACCGACTCGTGCGACGTGCGGAATCCGTGCACGAGTGAGACCGAACACACGAACAGTAATATAACTGTGATTCTATTCAAAGATCTGAAATCATTACAGGAACCGTGAATCACCTAGACACTTTCTCTCTCTAGTTTCTCTCTCTAGAACTAGAGCTCTCAAATGTAGCAAATGAGCAAAAGTGTCAAAAGTCTTCCAAAAGTCTCTAAACTAAGCCCTAACTCCTCTATTTATAGGCCAAGGGTTATAAGGGATTTCCCCCTATTTACAATAATGCCACCTTGCCTTTTTCTATCTAATATTACAATGTAAGGCTAGTTTGCTTTAGTTTCAGCTACGACTTGAGATGACGGAGGCGATAGACATACTGCACTAACAGTTTAACTCATTTAAACTTTACAAATCTTTAGCATACTGTAATTGTCTAGCCGATGTACTATCATTTTCCCTATATACACAAGCTCTTTTTCAGATCTTATCTTGTTTTTGTATTTTTGCATTTTTTTATTGTTTTTGTATTTTCTGAAAATATACTATATACATCTATCTACTCCCCCTAAATACCAAAACAAGTAAAATATCGACAAACCATTGCAGATTGTTTCTCGTCTTCATCCGCAACAGTACTCTCATCAACGCCAATAATGCCATCCGACTCCGACAGAAGCTTCATACCATTCAGTTTTAACAAATATTGAAACCGATTTTTATCAAAAGCTTTGGTATGTAAATCAGCTTTCTGTTCATCAGTGTGGATTTTCTCAATTCGTATCAACTTTTTCTCAAAGCAATCACGAATAAAGTGATGACGAATTTCTATGTGTTTAGTTTTAGTGTGATGTACTGGATTCTTTGTTATATTAATTGCGGCCTCATTATCAACAAAAAGAGGTGTGTTAAGAAACTGCAAACCGTAGTCGCGCATATGTTGCTGTATCCACAGGATCTGAGAGCAGAAACTGCTAGCAGAAACATACTCCGCTTCACATGTAGATAACGCCACAGACGTTTGTTTCTTACACTGCCAGGCAACCAATCTAGGACCAAAGAACTGGCATCCTGCAGTTGTTGATTTTGAATTAACTTTGCAGCATCCGAAATCCGAATCGGAATACCCTTCGAGCGTAAAGTCGCCTTTTCTAGGATACCACAACCCCAATGAAGGAGTTCCTTTCAGGTAGCGCAATATCCTCTTCATAATGATCATATGCGAAGCTCTCGGGTTAGATTGAAATCTTGCTGCGAGGCACGTTGGGTACATGATATCAGGACGTGAAGCTGTTAAGTACATCAAAGAACCTATCATGGATCGGTAAAACGTTTCATCAGCCCTGTCTCCAGTGAGATCTGGGTGAATCCCATGATTTGTTGCAAGTGGGGTAGCAGCTGGAGTAGAACTTGACATCCCAAATTTCTCTAGAATATCATGAACGTACTTTGACTGGTGAATGAAAATTCCCTCAGGAAGTTGTTCAACTTGTAGACCCAGAAAGAATTTCATCTCCCCCATTGATGACATTTCAAACTTTTGCTTCATTACTGATTCAAAGTCTTTGCACAGACTCTCATTTGTTGACCCAAAAATTATATCGTCCACATAAATCTGAACTATCAGAAGATGACCGTCGACCTCTTTAGTGAAGAGAGTGGCATCCACTTTTCCACGAATGAACTCGTTGGCTAGTAGGTGTTGAGACAAAGTCTCGTACCAAGCTCTCGGGGCCTGGTGTAAACCATACAGCGCTTTGTCCAATAAGTAGACCTTGTTTTTGTGGATTGGATCGGTGAAGCCCGGCGGCTGACCGACATAAACCTCCTTTTTGACCTTCCCATAAAGAAACGCCGATTTTACATCTAACTGATATACTTTAAAGTTCTTCCAAGACGCAAATGCTAGGAAAATTCTGATTGCCTCTAATCTTGCTACAGGAGCATAGACTTCTGTAAAATCAATCCCCTCCTGTTGACTAAAACCCTGAACAACGAGTCGAGCCTTGTTTCGTACAATAACTCCTCTGTCGTCTCTCTTACACTTAAATACCCATTTTGTATTTATTTTCCTATGACCATCCGGCAAATCAACTAACTTCCACACTCCCAATTTCTCGAATTGACTAAGTTCCTCCCGCATTGCATTGACCCAAGAGTCTTCAGTAAGTGCCTCTTTGTAAGTTCTTGGCTCAACCTGCGAGATAAAACAACTCAATGAGAATTCAGTTTGCAAATGAGCAACTTTTGTATAAAAACATGTAAGCCCTTTATCAATCTGATTTCGAGTGCGAACGCCTGTCTGCAATTCTCCTATGATCAACTCCTCTGGATGATATGAAAAAGTTCGCGGCATCACTTCGCTTGGAATATCTACATTTCCCTCCAGATTAGTAACATTCTGCTCTGCATCTTGTTCACCAACTTGGTTTGTTTGACTTGAAAAATGAATTTGCTCCCCCTCAGAATCTGAATCACCATGATCAAAGACTGGCATGTTTTCAGCTTCTTGATTATCATCCTGAACCGACTGATTATCCTGAGCAACTTCATTCTGTTGGACATCATCATGTTCACCAGCATTACTTGGACCTGCTTCATCGTCATTTGAAGTTTCCCGTGGTCTCCTCGAATACTCAGCTGGGAACCTTAGCTGCGACTCATATTCACGCAAAATATCCAACTCATCAAAGAAATCTTCATCATCCTCTGATTCTTCTCTAATGTCAAACGAATCCCACAGTTTATCATAATGATAACGCCATGAATCTCCAGGATTCTGCGGCGGCATAGTATAACCTTGACATTCAACATTTGCAGCTTTAATAATCCGCTTCTCACTTGGAACGAAGACACATCGCATTGGATTTGCATAACCAACAAATATTCCCTCAATGCTCTTCGGACCAAACTTTCCATGAGGCTCTATAACAGTACAGGGTGACCCGAACGGTTCTAGATACTTCAAATTCGGTTTGCGGTTATTGATTAGCTCAAAGCATGTTTTGTTGAACTTCTTGACAGTGAGAACCCTGTTGAGCGTATAGCATGCGGCGGAAACAGCTTCAGCCCAAAAATTAATCGGTAACTTTGAATCTGCAAGCATAGTTCTAGCCGTCTCGATTAGTGTCCGGTTTTTGCGTTCGGCAACTCCATTCTGCTGCGGAGTGTACGGAGCACTAAACTCATGCAATATACCTCTTTCATCACAAAATTCTTCCATCTTGCTGTTCTTGAATTCAGTACCATTATCACTACGAATTCTTTTGATACGTCGTTGGTACAGATTCTCAATTTTTCTGAACAACGCCATCAAACTATCATACGTTTCATCTTTCGTCTTCAAGAAAGAAACCCACGAAAATCTGGAATAATCATCAGTAACGACCAAACAGTAGTAATCTCCTGTAATGCTTTTGACATTCACAGGACCAAACAAATCCATGTGAAGTCTTTCCAGAGGTCTCGAAACTGAATTGACTTGCTTTGTAGGGTGTGACTTTTTCTTCTGCTTGCCTTTAACACAGCTAATGCACTCCCCTTCCAGATGAAAACCTTTGACATGAACTCCAAGAACCAAATCATTGTGCACCAAGTGATTCATCTTCCTTAGGTGAATATGCCCCATCTTGCGGTGCCACAATCTCGATTCTTTCTCAGTTGCTCTAGAAACAAAACAATGTGCTTGACCTGTTGTTGTAGTTGCTACAGTCATATCCAACACATATAAATCATTCACTCTAGGTGCCCGCATGATAATCCATTCTTCAGGGATAACAAATCCTGGTTTCAAGATCAAACATTCTTTGTCTGTGAAGTGAGTAGTATACATATTGTCACAAATCTGCGAGATACTAAGCAGATTGTTCTCCAGCTCAGTGATGTAGTTAACTCTTTCAAACGTCACAATCCCGTTGGATAACGTTCCTTCACTAATAATTCTACCACCTTCATGACCAGCAAATCCCACATAACCACCATTGATATTTCTCACATCATATAGCAACGCAGTCTTCCCTGTCATATGTCGAGATGCTCCACTATCCATGATCCATCTGGATACAAGTTTTGGAAGATCCTGCACATAACAAACTTCAAATTAACCAACTTCAATAAAGATGCCGATTCATGCTTCGCGATCAAGGAAGCTCCAGCAATTCAAACTGTTTAGTCGAACATGGAGTCCACCCAGGCCTCATCGGCCTTAGGTGTAACCTTGACTCTCGCAATTTGAATTTTGAAATTTTCAGCCTTCAAAGGTGGAAAATTTGCATCATAATCAACCGAAATTGATTCTTCAGCCTTTTTCACTTCAGAAGTTGAAATTTTCATTTATGTTTTTGGTTTCCAAACTTGTTGAAATAATGCAACCCGCTTGTAAAATTTGTCATTTTTAGTTACCACTTTCTTTATGGGTTCATTTTTCACTTTGGTGTTATCATTTTTTACACTCGTTTTCTCAATAACGATTGGTGCTTTACCCTTCACCTCAACTTTCTTCTGTTGAAACTTCACAGTTTCAGTCTTAGGCTTCACATTGGTACACTTTCGTGCAATGTGACCAACTTGATTACATCTGAAACATGTTCGAGTATCAACAACTCGACTTTTGCCTTCAGAATGATACTGTGAAACTCTTTTCTCAAAGAACTCTTCATTTGATTTTGAAAAAAACTCATTTTCCTCATCAGAAAGTGAACTTGAACCGTTCACAAACACCTTCTTTTCAGCAAACCTCTTGTTTGAAGCATTTCTTTTCTGATAACTCTTACCACCCCGATAACCACCCGACCAATTGTTTCGATTGTTATTATAAAAACGTGGTGGCACAACAGATTTCTTGTAGTAAGATTTATCTTTCTCAAAACTCATTTTTCTCTTTGTTTGACTCAACTTGTTCACTTCTGACAATTCAACTTCGACCAACTTGAAAACTTTTGTCAATTTGTTCACATTTACATTCTCAATTGGAAACTCAGAATCCGAATACAACTTATCAGATCCAGCCATCTTGTACATTACAAGACCCGGTTCATCACTTAAGTTGTGTTTGGATTTTGGTTTCTGAATGTAGTTATCCAAGAAACACGCATCTTCCTCAGTAGTGTCACTATCCGTTTTTAGCACATTTTCAACAACACCTTTTACAATATCATTTTGGACACTATCGTCATTGGTAGATGTGAACGTGACATCAATGTTCTCCGGAAGTTTAACTTCACTTTCTTTCTCAATTTCAACCAACCTAGATTGCTTTTTCGTGTAGTTATCAAGAACAGGTGGTGGTACTTGATGAAAACCTACCCCAGTTCCATCAGAATACACATCTTCGCCCGCTTTGTCTTTCCCGATGGGTTTGGGAATAATGTGTTGCAAAACAAAGCTTGCGGAGCTGTAACTGTTAAGCTTCAACTGGATTCACTCGTTTTCAATTACAGCCTCTTGAACTTTAAGTTTCAGTTTAGCGATTTCATCCAGTTGTTGATTGATTGATTCTTCTTTGACTCTAAGCACTGCTTTTAGATGTTCATTTTCTTTAAAAGTTTTACCATTTCGATCATCACTATCTTTCATTGTGCTTTTTAGTTTTTCAAACTTTTCAGAAATCTGACGGTTTTCAAGAATTAACCTTTCATTTTCTTGTTTAATTTTGTCATGATCACTTTTATCATTTTCAATTTGGCTAGTTAATTCTTTTATCCGTTCAGTTGAGGCTTTAACCATCTTGTCACGATCAAGAATCTGATTCTCAACGCTTCTGACCTTTGCTGTCAGATCATCAACTTTCTTACCGTTGAGATACGTGACTGTGCTACAAAATTTGCACTCTTTGTTGCAATTTTTGCAATCAGCATTTCCATCGATTTTCTTACCTGACGCATTTGTTGACACATCTGAACTGACCTGGCTTTTTGACTCAGACACAGAGTTAGAGTCTACCTCAAGTGCCTTAGCAGCCAGCACTTTGTCAGCCATTTTTCCCAAGTTCTCAGCATTCAACTCCTGCGTTGTGTCAATAATGCCAATATCAATCTTCTTTGCTTTCTCGATCTCTTCTTTCTCCTTTTTATCTTTCTCTTCTTCTTTCATTTTCTCGGTTGGAGTTCCCCACCATTTGTTTTGCCAATACTCATCCTCTTCTTTGTATTGCTGGATTATGGCTTCGATATCAAGCGTTTTGTCATCGATTGCAATATTTCCATATTCATCAAGATAACATTCCCTGTCCGGATCCCATCTATTTTCTCTCCTTGCTTCCAGAAAGATACGAGAAATTCTAATAATTTTGTTTTCAGCAATCATTTTTCTGTATTGATATTTCTGCTCTTCAGTTCTATCGTCTTTCCACGGAATAGGGTCGTCGTTTTTCGCCATGAATGCGTAACCAACCGCATCTTCTTCTGGTAGAACCTCTTGACTCCAATCATACCCTTCATCATCATAAATCACCGCAAGAGCTCTAGATTTCTCTCTACTGTCTTCAACCTGCTTCAATCTAGGCGGCTCGGATTTATTTTGATGATAAATTGCCTTCTTGTAGTAATCATCTCTGAAAGGATTCTCCGACTCATCAGCATAAGCGTTTCTGCATTCTCGTTTGAAGTGACCTTTCTGCTTACACTTGAAGCACATCACTTTGGACTTATCGAACCCCAGCTTGGTAGATGCACCACCAATTGTCTTCCTGCCGGTACTTTCCATGAAACGCTGTGCTTGACGAACAGCACTGGCCATAGCCCAACGAATATCGATCAGCTCCATTTCCTCAGGATCAATCTGATCATAATCTTCTTTCGTCAGATTGGTGTTGCCTATCTTCCCAGCTACTAACCCTTCATACAATTCCAACACAGATGCTAGGAAGATCATCTGCTGTTTGGCCGACTCCTCATCAAAATTCTGAGCATTCTTCAAGTCTATTGCAATATTGCATTGAAAATGATTCTTTGCATCAGAATGACTTGCAGATGATGAAGATCCACTGTGATTTCCACTGCTTTGACCACTTTGACTTTCTTTGCTTGATGTGGACACATTCTCAGCAGAAAACGCCGTCTTTGGAGAAGTTGCTTTCGGCATCATGCTTTTTGGATAATACAAATCCAAATTCTGCTGGTAAGATGAGTGATTGACTTTGTACGTCTTCTTCAGTTCCAACTCGTGACTCTCGAGTTTCTCAATCAGCAAATCTAGGGTTAACTTTTCTGGTGCTTTGATAGTATTCTTCAGCATCAGCGCATAATATCTCCAATCCATCTCGTCAGGCAACGAATCGAACAATTTGTCGATAAGATCTTCTTCAGGATATCTGATATCATGTCTTACTAATTCCAACTTCAGATGACCAAACCTTTCTATCATTTTACAAACTGACTCGTTCTTTAAACACCCAAACATATCAAACTCTTTCTTAAGTAGTTTCTTTTTGTTTTTCTTGATTTCCTCACTACCTATACATTTCTTTTCTAGCTTTTCCCAAAGATCTTTAGCATTAGAATAATCGATCAAAGCAATAATGTCTTCCCGGACGGACTGAAATAACAATGCAACACATTTTTGTTCAGCTACAAATGAATCAATCTCCTCAGCTGCTCTTAAAGTTTCACCATTTTTGTTTCCATTGGCATAACCGTTTTTCAAACTCTTCCAACTGGGAAATGCGAATGCCATCAACCAATCTTCAAACTTTCTTGACCACCGACTGTATTCCTCGATAGCCATTAACTTTGGAGGTTTATTGAACGTTCCGAATGCACTTTCCGATTCCCAAGCTTCCTTTTTCTTCTCTTTCGGTGTATTCTCATTCGTATTGCTAGACGAAGAATCATCGTTTCCGGAATCTCCAGCGAATGCGTACATATCGCTGAACGGGTTCAAGAAAATGTCATCCATCTTGAGTGTACCTGCAAAATCAGTCAAACACTTAGAAAATTTTTCGAAATTTTGAATAATACTGACAAATAAGCGAAATCAGCTTGAAAGTGACAGATGAGCGAAATCTGATGTACAGATAAGCGAAATCAAGCACAATCTGTCAATGTCCGAATAAGTGGAATCACAATGTACGAATAAGTGGAATCACAATTGTACAAATAAGTGGAATCAAGAATGTCACTATGAGCAAAATCACCCAATTTATGTCCGTAAGAGTGAAATCACTCAATGTCCCTAAAAGCGAAATCAAGTGTCCGAATTAGCGAAATTAGGTATGTTCAAATAAGCGAAATCAGACTTGTCTGAATGAGCGAAATCACTCAATGTCTCTATCAGCGAAATCAGACAACTAATGTCCGTAAAAGCGAAATCAGGCGAATATCTCTCGATGTCCGAAAAAGCGGAATCAGGTTTTAACTAGTTTTCACCATGTTTTAGTCCGTATTTCAACCTGAAACTTTCTAGGGTTTGTTTTAGTAGGTTTTACACGTTATACTTGAATTTTAGACAATTTTAACCGTAGGAACCAGTTCAAACAGAAAAAGTATGAGAGAAAGTGAGTAGAAGAGAAAGATTTTTTGTAGATTCAGCTGTAGTAGTATGAACTCCTCGTCCTGAAGCTCTGATACCACTTGTTGGACCGTTCTATGACCCTAAAAAGTCAGTCAAGGATGTTCATCTTCATGTATGAAGGCGGAATCAACATAAATGAAGTTACAATAGCTTTCCTATTCAATTCCTTCACGTTTATTGCTTTCTGAGTTAAATTTGACAGAATTCGGTTACACAAGCAATGACCTAGTCTCGCTCCTACGTACATAATGAAGTCACTTGTGAGGGTATTTATACTTGTTCTGATTTCGCTTATATGTCAGTGACACAAAAGCGGAATCACTAAGTGACATATAAGCGAAATCACTAAGTGACATATAAGCGAAATCCCTAGTGTACATAAAAGCGGAATCACCTCTAACCTATGTTCACAAAAGCGAAATTAAGAATATAAAACCCTAATTTAACTCTCAAGACCCTATGTTGACTATCTTGACTTAAGACTTGATGTAGACGTAGTCAACAGACATTCCGTGCACCAACAAGAAAAGATCCCCGTATATTATAGGCTCTATTTCAGGCCTTTGAACCTTAATAGCAACATCCTCTCCCGATGAAATTTTGCTGAAAATCGCTTCTAGAGGTTGACCCAATTCCTCTTCTATAATTTGGAAAGCGACCTGATTGGGGAAAGGAGGAACATAATCTTGAAGAATGCAAAGTTTGTTCATATAATCTTCCCTAATAATATCAGGTATGTTTGCAAGAACCTGGTGAGATTTAGTGAAATAAAGCCCCAAATCACATAATAAGTTCCTGAGCTGTCGAGCGCGAAAAGTAACAACTTCTTCATCGTGGCCAACTAAGAAATCATACACCAATCTAGTTCAGTAGAACCCTAACTTCCAAACTATCTCAACTCCTCTACCAACCAGTGACAAAATCGCCCCTTGTGATTCCAACACCTTACTCTTAGTAATAGTTTCAGATGTATACTTCCGAAACGGAATACAAACACCACATTCCATAACCAACTGCTCCAACGCACTACTACTGGTAGACGCTTTCGACGACACCTGCAACTCCTCATCACTCCGGCTACCACCACGAGCACCACCGGCCGGCGTAACAGCCACCACCTTCACAACTGTCGAAACCTTCTTCTTTCTAGGGTTCCGAACACTAGCAACCAGAGAACAAGTGCCGTAGATTGAAGACACACCAACAGTTGAGTAACAACAACTGGAATTTATGAACGGTGTGTGTAGATGATAATTGTTGTGGTCATTGTTGTTATGAATTGTGATCTGGTGAATCGAAGTGATGAACAGGAACCCTAGAAGTAGTAAATTGGGGATTTGATTGGAAATTGTGTGGGAATATTGTTTGGGGGTTACAGACTTGTGTGGTGAGAATAAAAGATCTGCTAGCAAGGGTTTCAAATATGTAAACCCTAGATCACAAGATAATAAATTAACACAACGGAAGAACAGGAGAATCATTCTCTATCACAGACCAGAGCCTTGGGGCTCTGATACCATGTAAAAAACATGTATAAAATACCCAAACCAACGATTTTTATTACCCAGAAGTTTGATGATTACAACAAATACTGAGAAAGAATAGAACAAAAAATCACTCACCAACTCTCAACTCTCACACGCTAGGATTATCAACATGACAATCCTTACAGAACACCGAATCTCGCACGAAAATCTCAGATTCAAGATGAATCTAAGATATGAAACCCTAGGTATTTTAGAGAGAGAAAAAAAGAGAGTTGAATGGTAACTCAGGAAGAAAAAATGACTGGAATCAAACAAATGAAACCCTAAGTCTTTGCTTATATACTGCTGATGTCCAAAGCTGTTATAACTGACCAAAGCCCAGCAATCTCTTTTATCAAGCCCAGCTGCCCTTTGTCTTTTACTTGTCCAGCCCATCAGCGAGTTCAGCCCATCATCGAACAATGTTTGTTATGAACATGAAATAAAAGAAAACAAAAAATATAAGTTACAAACAATATTAAACTGGGAATAATAAGAGTTATATACATATTTTAACAAAATCCTTCATAACTACGATCACAGCCTTACCAAACCCATGATCATTCACTTTAAAATCATCTTGAATAATCACCGTTTTTTCCTCCTTAACCTCGGTATTCCTACCCATCATTGCTTCCTTAAACGTCCTCACTCCAAACAAAGAACTCCCATTTACTTCCCTTACTCCTGAAGAACTTCCAACCACCCCCTTCATCATCTTCGGGATTGGTCTCTCTGCTTGCCTGCCACTAATCTCCCCATCCTCTAACGTGAACCTGGCAACATTAAAACTAAGCTTAAACTCACCCAATCTAATATCTGACAATATTTTCTCCAACTCCCCCGTGTTTTTTACATCCAGCAGTGAGATAAAACCAAACCGATTCCCCTTCTTATCCCTCTTCCTAGCTATATAAATGTCATAAATCTCTGCATGCCTTCGAACTACCCCTGCTATGTCATTCCCACTGCATCGATCCGGAAGATTACCTACAAAGAACTTCGTCAGCCTTCTCTGAATATTTACCGGAATAGGCTTCCGGTGAAAGCCCATGCCTTTGTTCATATCCCAAGATTCAAAGGGTTAACGGGTTAACCTTTGACTTCAATTGAACGGCCTGATATGGTAAACTTGATTAATATTAAGTATTTTAGAATTTTTTTATAATCAAGAAAGTAGTAACATACGACCTTTGTTTAATGCGTGTGCTATTTCTATTTGTTGATTATATATGGGCAATTCAAACATTCGTTGTGGATAAAGTTGTTTAATGCTGGCACAGACTTTGTCAGTTGTTTTTATTCCATACGGGCCGTATAACAGTATACGGCCCGTATACACAATGTTTAAATAAGTTTGCCTGGTCGCATACAATGTATACGAACGTGTATACGGGCCATATACTCTTATACGGCCCGTATGGAACGAAAAAATTGATTTTTCAAGTATTTAAGGGATTTAAGGTGTAAATCACACTAGATATTTTACAGTCGTGAGGTGCTCAAACCTTTCTAAAAGTAGAAAAAAATAAAACATTAACAAGTAACAAAGATTGAAGAACAAGAAAACGTGTCGTATGACTGTAATAAAACGGAAGCTATCAACGCGGAATTACGGGCATTGTGTTATTCTTTATTTAATATTTATAGAATAAAAGGAAGGGTGAGACATTTGATGAGAGTTGTAAGGAGTCTGAATAAAACGGAAGTTATCAACGCGGGATTACGGACATGCGTTTAATTCCCAACATACTTGTTTTGTCACGTACATTTCGTAAGAAACTTTTCGTGCACTGAACCTTCACCTCCAATCATTTCATGGTCAAATCACACACTATAAAGTTTAAACTTATCGTGTGTTGCAGTTTGGAAAGATGGCCGAATAGAGATCTGAATAACAAACTGTGGAGAACTTGTTTGCGTTATCCACCAACAATCTGTTCATTATCTGTTGTTGTCTAAAACAATATCAATTAACGTTCAGTTGTGTACACAAATTCATCACCGGTTTCTACAGCACAAGCACATACACAGGATTGTGGATTTTCTTGAGTCGTCGGGAAAACTTTTACTCAGGGAAGGGTGAGTAGTATGAGTCTGAGTCCATTGGTTAAAAGATGTAGAAGAGTTTGTGTAGTGATCTTTACGTACAAATTTGCATCATCCTTACGGTTACAAATGAAGCGTTGGGATTTAAGGGTTTATGAGTAAAAGATGTTAGTTTCTTGACAGTATGGTTTCTCGACAAATGAAGTATTATCTGTCCTTGCTGCCTCTTCGGTTGGTAAAAGACATAGGATGGTTTCTAATACAGGCTCTTTGTCAGTTGTCGTTGATTTATAGGAGGAGGTTATGAAACGAATATATGTTTATGCGAACATCCTTATTTTGTCACGTTCTGCGAAAAAAAAGCATCATCTGTTCATCATTGTTCTTGAAGATGAAGATGAAGAAACGAGGGTTTACTCTCTTTAATCTATTAGAACGATCCTTGACTTGAATTTGTGATGATTCGAAACATTCCGAATAACTAGCATAACCCGACAATCACAAGTTGTTGATCTTTGGGTGGTGATTTACTCCCGAACAAACCATGCCCACCTTGACCAGAATAGATAAGCGTATCACTCGATCCACTGTCAAGATAATATTAGCAGAACCCGACATACTTGACAGTGGTACCAATGCCAAGTCAAGTTGAGCTTCCTGATGCAATTTTCACAGTGGTACCAATGTCCTACTACTACAATCCTTCCAACGCCTGACTCATATCGTCCGTTCAAGTTGTGCTTAAGTTGTGTACCCTTCAATCTTCTTGAGTATTTTTCTAACTTTATGCTTGCATCCACTAAAAAAATACAATTGATTTCTCTTCCGGTTACCAGGCCTATCATCTCCGTCTACGTTTGGTTTCCTCAACGAACTACCTATTACAGCACTGTATGAACCTGTGTTTTGTAACTAGCCTTTGTTCTTCGTTTATTGGATCGTTCTAATAGATTAAAGAGGTTTTTACCATTTTTTACCATATGTATACGGACCGTATACCGTTTATACGGCCGTATACTCTCGGTTAAAAACAAATTTACCGATCGTATACAATGTATACGATGATTGTATACGGGCCGTATAACAATATACGGCTCGTATACTATGGGTAAAAAAATGGTTAAAAAATGGGTTATTCTCTTTAATCTATTAGAACGATCCTTTTCTTGAGAACCTGATACATATCTTCTTGATTCGAAACATTCTGAATAACTAGCATAACCCGACAATCACAAGTTGTTGATCTTTGGGTGGTGATTTACTCCCGAACAAACCATGCCCACCTTGACCAGAATAGATAAGCGTATCACTCGATCCACTTACATTCGAATAACGCTAAGAATCCACAACGCTTATGGCCAGATTCTTTCCTTCAATCTTGGCAAAATCAATGCCTGCTTGTTTTATTATCACGAAAGTACTGAACAACCGAGATAACAGCTCCGATATTTATCACCAACTCATCTTTAGTAGTGTTTGTTTGAGAACCTGATTCAGATACACAACGGTCTCTTTGCTTCGTCCACTAGAACTATTTGTGTATGCATTCTTTTGGTAGTTAACAACGCTAATTAGAAAAAAAATTGTAAAATCAATCATATCGATTGCTATAACAGGATGGATGTGACACACATAGATAGATAAGCTGTCACAGTTGTCAAGACTGTTTGTCGGGTTTCCAATGCTCACACAGGGTGATAAACAACGCTGATACACGTAACATCTAGTTATATTCAGATTTAAACAATGCCCGCCTCAACTGAGATAACGGACATCCATCAAGCTCAAAAAGAAAACTTGTGTTTCCCATAGTCACAAAAGATTGCGGTTTGTATTTCGCATAGCCATTGTTTCCGTAGTAAAAAACGGTTGGGTTTGCACATTCAATCTTCAATACTTCATTAAAATACCACTATTAGAAGAACCCGACACGTCTTCATGTAACAGAGAATGTTTTAGAAATTGAAGGAAAATGAAAAGATTTGTTGAAATCGAATTTGACAACTATGACAGCTTATTAAAAGTATCGTGTGATGTAGTTTGGAAAGATGACCAAACAGAGATCTGAATAACAAACTGTGGAAAACTTGTTTGTGTCAGGTTCTTCTGCTAGTTACTCGGAATCGATAAATAACCAACACGAAGATCTCTGCGATCGCTAAGGTTTTCATCAACGGACTGATCGGTAACGTTACTCTACCTGTGCTCCGATTTAAGCGGCATGTTCCGATCAACGTTTATCGACATTGTTAAAGGTGATGAAGAGTTTAGAAACCCTAGAATGATTGTGTTTTTACGGGAATAAAACGTGATACTTGAAAAAACGCCAATATATACGGCCCGTATACATGTGGTAACATAAAAAACCCACAAAAATAAATCAATTGAGCCGTATACGTTTTACAAATCGTATACACATGTATACGACCCGTATAACTGTATACGGGCCGTATATAATAAAACAAAAAAAACATTCCCTGCGCATTTTCCTATTAAAAAACATTTTATACGAGTCGTATAATTGTATACGGCCCGTATACAATAGGGGATGTGAAAATAAGATATAGAGTATGTGGGAATAAGGCACCCCTAAATGGAAATTTATTTAGGTTTGGTAAAAAAAATCAATAAAATTTGTGAGTCGGTACCTACTCAGTTGGTTTTCAAAAAAAAAAAAAAAAAAAAAAAAACAAACAAACTACATAGCGTATTTAGTTTTTGTAAAAAAAAGGAACTATATTGGATTTTTATCGACACGGAAAAATTAAATCAAAACGTAGAGTAACTAAAAACATACATAAAAAATATTCATAAAAACGCATTATATTAAACCCCACTTGTTTTCGAAAAAGTTTATGTCGAAACGTAAACCAACTTGAATTTATATCAATACGTACATAAAAATAAGTAACATAAAACTCGAGGGCAAAAATGTTATTTTATAAAGTCTAAAAATGTTAAGGGTGTAACAAAAAAAAAAAAAAAAAGAAACAATGTACTATTTTTTTTAACAGCGTACGGTTAGGATGTCGCAAACGGGTTACTAGTTAGTATCACTAAGTTAGTATTAAAATTCTCTCTTGCTTAGATGTGAACCCAGGACCTTCAAGAGAAGCAAAATTTCCCACATCCCCCTTAACTACTAAGCCAGGATATCAGTGGCGAACATTGAGATTTCTGAGCGGTTTAAAACATATATACACAAAAAAATTATAAAACTGGGGATCGAAAACGTATATACCAAAAAATTTATATACGAAAACTATATACTCTCCACTAATAAGTGAAAGTTCAGAGGGTCGGCCGACTCTCTCGTCCCACTATATTGCACCCCACTATATAGAATTAATTTAACTCAATTTCATATTATATATTTGGATAACTATATAATATTAAGGGTATACGGGGCACCAGCGGGGAGTGGCCGCGGTGACCTAATTCCCCCAGCGGGAACACCTCCGCCATCCTTGCGGTGACCCAATTCGGGGAGGGGGTCGGGGTGAGTTCACCGCATGAAGGAGAGAGGAGATGGTGGGCCACCCTCATTTTCAACCAATCAATGATTTTCCTTTTTTTTTAATAAAAAAACAAGTCCCCTAAGAGGGGAGTGCCGCCATCAAATTGAGGGTGTGAGGGGAGTTTAAGAAGGGAGTTGACGTGGCATAACCTGATTGGGTATGTGTAAGAGAGGGCACTCCCCTCTTAGGGGAGTCCCCTCTCTTACACATACCCAATCAGGTTATGCTACGTCAACTCCCCTCTTAAACTCTACTCACACCCTCAATTTGATAGCGGCACTCCCTCTTAGAGGACTTGTTTTTTTATTAAAAAAAAAAAAGGAAAATCACTAATTGGTTGAAAATAAGGGTGGCCCACCATCTCCTCTCTCCTTCATGCGGTGAACTCACCCCGACCCCCTCCCCGAATTGGGTCACCGCAGGGATAGCGGCGGTGTTACCGCTGGGGAATTGGGTCACCGCGGCCACTCCCCGCTGGTGCCCCGTAATGCCTGAGAGGGGAGTGCCCCTCTCACCCTAAGAAGAGTGTGGGCAGGCCGTCTGGCAAGCCAGTGGTGCTGACGAGCTGTCATGTGTGGCTGCCGTCTACGGCTGACGCTTTATTAGGTGGACCAAATTTCCCACCAAACCTTTATTCTTTTCTCATCTTCACTCTTTTACTTTTATTTCTTTTTCTATTAATTTTTTTTACAAACTACTTTTGGTATTATTATAGATAGTCCATACAAGTATAGTATAAAATCCAATTAAAAAAGTTATTTGTAAAATCAAACTTTTTGACACGTTATAGTATAAAATCCAATTAAAAAAGTTATTTGTAAAATCAAACTTTTTGACACGTTGACTTTTGAAATAGTCTATTACTAAAAACGAAATATAGTTTCGGAAAAAAAGTATGAAACCGTATTCTACTTATAACCAATAACATTAAACCCGACTCACAAATCTGGGTTGAACTAATCTAAAATTACGTTACACCTCTGGCAAAAATCGTAATTTACTCTTAATCTTTTATAATAAATACCTTTATCATTATTATCTTATCATCGAAAAGGATCCAATTACAATAGAGAGGCAAGTAAGTGGACGGTAACCCTATTTTGATTGACAAAACCGATTCTACTGAAAACAAAGCTATAGGTTTAGTAAAAATTATATAATGACAATAAAATAAAGTAAAATGCATGAAGAAATAATTTATAAGTGAAGATACGTATCCGAAGAACCGGATCAC